>SJYC01124251.1:0-77206 GCA_006408675.1 Madoqua kirkii | reverse complement strand
CCCCTGAGGCAGGAAGGAGCCCCTGAGGCAGGGAGGAGCCCCTGGGGGCAGGAAGGAGCCCCTGAGGCAGGAAGGAACCCCTGAGGCAGGAAGGAGCCCCTGAGGCAGGGAGGAGCCCCTGGGGGCAGGAAGGAGCCCCTGAGGCAGGGAGGAGCCCCTGAGGCAGGAAGGAGCCCCTGAGGCAGGGAGGAGCCCCTGGGGGCAGGAAGGAGCCCCTGAGGCAGGGAGGAGCCCCTGAGGCAAGAAGGAGCCCCGGGGGCAGGAAGGAGCCCCAGGGGCAGGAAGACACTGTAGAAACCACCTCTGCTCTCTGCTCGACTCCCCTCCATCTCCGAGAGTGTAGTCTGGCCCATGCTTGCATACTCCCAGGGACATGGAGCTCACTGCCTCACCGAGGCCTCCTGCCCCATGGCAGACAGTCTGACCATGAAGAACCTCCTCTTCACACCGAGCTGAGCGCTGCCACCTCCATTCTGCAGAAAGCAGGGTGCAGGTTGACAGAGAGGCAAAGCGATAAATAAGTGGCCCTGAGGTGTGGCCTCTTGGCCACGTCCTCTCGCATCTGAGTGAACGTCAGATGGGGCAGGCCTGGCCCAGGTCCTGTCTCATCCTGGGGGTCACCTCCCCGAGCGCTGACTCTTGGTCCAACTCAGCTGCCCTCCTCAGACTTTGGAGCAGGAACCCCAGACGGTCCAGCAGAGCTTGGTGCAGGTAGGGGAGGGGTGGCACCCCCAGGCAGGTGGAGGCCCGGTTCCCGTCACCCCCAGCTGGCGCCCTGCCCGCGCAGGATGCCCTGGGCGGGAACAGCCGGACCGTGATGATCGCCCACATCAGCCCGGCCAGCACACACTTCGAGGAGTCACGGACCACCCTGCTGTACGCCTGCCGAGCCAAGAACATCAAGACGCGGGTGAGCCGCGCGCCCCTGCTCCCCTCTCCCTCTCCCTCCCCACCCGTCTCTTCCACTCTCCCACCAGCTCAGCGACTCTACAGCTCTCCCACGGAGGCTCTGGGGCAGGCGCCTTCCAGCTGTGTGAGCTCGGCCCAGTCCAGTCCAGTGTTAGTGGCCAATACAGGACAGGTGTTATCTGATGATGATGTATGATGAGAATCATTATGGTCAGCCAAGCTGTGATGAGCCCTCCCCAGTGCCCAGCTCTGGGCGGAGCACCTGGATAAAACCATCGTCATCATCACCAGAGCTTCTGCTCCCACGCAAACCCCTAGCCCGGCAGAGAGGAGGCAGCTGTGAACCATGAACCCGCACAGACAAATGTACCATTTCCTGTTGTGGTAGGCACTCTCTAAGAGAGCTGCGGGGTGCTGCGAGGAAGAATAACAGAGAAGGCCGGATTCAGAGGGGTCTTCCACCGAAGGGGACTGGTCAGGCAAGGGAGCTGAGCCACGGGTGATAAAGCATGTCTGTGCAGACTAGGGGCCAATGAGCACGTCTGGTTAAAGGTCAAGTGCGTGTGCCCCGAGACCAGCAATGTCACTGAAGAGAAACACAGACCCCTGTGTTCAGGGAAGCTGTGTCACAGGAGAGCCTTAAAGGGCCTGGGAAGAGGTCGGGACAGCTCCATGTCCCTGGGAGTATGCAAGTGTGTCCCCCGGCTCTGGCCTACTCTGCAGCTGCTACAGAGCATAGGGAGGAGCCCACGCAGATAGACGGCCTCTAAGACACTTCACTTAGAAAAGCAAGAAAAGCAAGTTAAAGAAGAGCAGCTACTGTCTGATGTAATTTATATAAATGCCCCAAGGCAGAATGCACCCCCACACTCGCCGTGTATCTCTCTAGACATGTGTACAGATAGACGCGTAACACCGCACAGAAAAGGGTCTAGAAGGGGCACACGAAAACTGTAGCGTGGCCACCCACAGAGAGGGCTTTCAAAAACTTCTTGTTGGACTGTATATTTTTTTAACTGTGGCAAAATGTACATAACATAAAATCTACCACTTTAACCATTTTAAACAGCACAGTTTGGTGGCATTAGGTACAGCAGTTTGTTGTACACCCATCACCATCGTCATCTCCAGAACTTGTTTCATCTCCCCAGACTATCTGGCCTACTCTGCAGCTGCTACAGAGCATAGGGAGGAGCCCACGCAGATAGACGGCCTCTAAGACACTTCACTTAGAAAAGCAAGAAAAGCAAGTTAAAGAAGAGCAGCTACTGTCTGATGTAATTTATATAAATGCCCCAAGGCAGAATGCACCCCCACACTCGCCGTGTATCTCTCTAGACATGTGTACAGATAGACGCGTAACACCGCACAGAAAAGGGTCTAGAAGGGGCACACGAAAACTGTAGCGTGGCCACCCACAGAGAGGGCTTTCAAAAACTTCTTGTTGGACTGTATATTTTTTTAACTGTGGCAAAATGTACATAACATAAAATCTACCACTTTAACCATTTTAAACAGCACAGTTTGGTGGCATTAGGTACAGCAGTTTGTTGTACACCCATCACCATCGTCATCTCCAGAACTTGTTTCATCTCCCCAGACTGAAGCTCTGTTCCCATTAAATAGTAACCCCCTCTCCCCTCCCCTAACCCATGACCCCCACCCTCCCCCTTTCTGTCTATGTGAACCCAGCTCCTCCGGGGACCTCGCACTTGGGTCCTACAGTGTTCTCCTTCTGGGTCTGGCTTATTCCATTTCTCGTCATGTCCTCAGGGTCCACCATGTGGTAGCAGGTGTTGGAGCCTTCCCTTTTAAGCCTCCAGCCTTCCCTTTTAAGGCTGAAGAGGGCTGATTTGAGTTTTCCTTATGAAACGCGCTTGCGTGCTCCCATCGCATGAAAGGAGTCTCTCCCAGGGCAGCCGCGGCCCTGACTTTGGTCGCGTCCGGCCACCAGGTCAAGCGTAACCTGCTGAGCGTGTCCTACCACATCGCGCAGTACACAGACGTCATCTCCGACCTGCGCGGGCAGATCCAGTGCCTCAAGGCCAAGGTGGAGAAGCAGGAGAGGGAGAGGAGGGGCGAGCCCGGCGGCCAGGATGCTCAAGGTAGGGCCCGCACACCTGCCGTGGGGCCGCCCTGGGCCCACGGCCTCCTCCTGCCTGGCGTGGGGTCCTTGCTAAGCGTCCCACGCTTTAACTCAAATGCTTCATCCACTGGCATTCGGCACACCCGCTGTGTGGGGCAGCCTCCTCCTCTTGTCTTGTTCTGAACCGTTTCTGCCCCAGAGTGGAACCCACACGCGCCAGGCAGCTGCTGTCCAGGCCTCCCTTCTCCCCAAACCCGTTTGATCTCGGAGGCCTCCTTTTGGAGGACAGCATACCATAGTGTTCCTCTGAAATTCATCAGTAAGTTTAAAAGATGCCCTAAAAAAAATACCTGTAATGAAGTTGAGTAGGTGGGTGTGTATAGACACACTTCTTTTGGCTTATGAAGATAAGCTTTGCCATGGTAAATAGAGGACTTTTGAAAATCAATAAGCAATAGTGAAGGGCTTCTCAGGTGGTGAGGTGGTGAAGAATCTGCCTGCCAGTGCAGGAGATGCAAGAGACTCAGGTTTGATCCCTGGGTCGGGAAGATCTGGAGTAGGAAATGGCAACCCACTCCAGTATCTTGCCTGGAAAATTCCACTGGTGGAGGAGCTTGGCAGGCTACAGTCCATGAAGTCGTAAAGAGCTGGACATAACTGAGCACACCACACGCAAGAAAGAGCAAACAGCCCAAGTTACAAATATAGGTGAGGACATGAATAGGCAATTGAGAGAGTTTCTAGTGGCTGTAAACATAGGGGAAAATTCCCAATTGCATTAGGAAACAGAGACACAAATTGGAACTGTTTTCAGTTATTGGACTGTCTACCATTAAAACGTCAAGTAGTATTAAATGGATAATAAAGGGCAGGAATGTCCGTACTAGAGTCTGCTTGTCCTGCCCCTTCTGATGGGCACTTTGGGGCCCTCTAGTCATATAACCCCCTTGCCCACATGGGTGCCTTTTTCTCTTTGGTGGATTTGGGACTCGAGTTTCTGTTGGAGCGACAGTGAAGGAAGATTTCAAAGAAGAGAGCCCGTTGCTGACGAGCCTGCGTCCCGCGGGGCCGGCCAAGGGCTTCAGGGACTGGCGGCAGTGCTCAGTGGGTCCTTGCAGAGAACCTATGAAACCACGTGATGACTGGGAGACTGGGGCTTCTCTGGGGTCAGGGGTCAACAGGGAGAGATGCTGGAATATAGTTCCCATCCTGCTGGTCTGTTAGTCACTGGGGCTTGGCTTGGTGGTCTGAGGAGGTGGGCAGCGTTGTGGGGAGGGTGGAGGGTCTCATGGTGAGGGCACGAGGGGCTTCCACTGGGTCCTGCTCTGGCGAGCCTAGGGCAGCAGTGGGGTGCTGGTGTCCACAGCTCTACCAGGACCCTTCCTTTACGAGCGTCTCCTAGCTTTCTGTATGCTTTGTTTCGATGACTGCAATGATTTGGTCATCTGTTCAGTTCAGTCACTCAGTCGTGCCTGACTCTTTGTGACCCCGTGAACCACAGCACGCCAGACCTCCTTGTCCATCACCAACTCCCAGAGTCCACCCAAACCCATGTCCATTGAATCAGGTATGCCATCCAGCCATCTCATCCTCTGTTGTCCCCTTCTCCTCCTGCCCTCAATCTTTCCTTTTCAAATGAGTCAGCTCTTTGCATCAGGTGGCCAAAGTATTAGAGTTTCAGCTTCAGCATCAGTCTGAGCACCCAGGACTGATCTCCTTTAGGATGGACTGGTTGGATCTCCTTGTCATCCAAGGGACTCTCAAGAGTCTTCTCCAGCACCACAGTTCAAAAGCATCAATTCTTTGGCGCTCAGCTGAGTGCATCACAATTTATTTCATCACTTCCAGATTGCTTAATGTTAAAGCTACCCCATGACCACTGCCCTCAAGGTCAGGGGAACTGGCCACACATGACCAGGGTAGAGCTAACTGCTGGAACAGGCAGAGAGAGCCGTGGATTAACCGCCATGCAGCTGCTCGGCAGGGACTGACCGTGGGAAACAGACAAGGCTTAGTTAGGGCTTCCCTGGTGGCTCAGACAGGAAAGCGTCTGCCTGCAGTGCGGGAGACCTGGGTTCGATTCCTGGGTCGGGAAGATCCCCTGGAGTAGGAAATGGCAATCCACTCCAGCACTCTTGCCTGGAAAATCCCATGGACGGAGGAGCCTGGAAGGCTGCAATCCATGGGGTCACTGAGGGTTGGACACGACTGAGCGACTTCACTTCACTTCACTTCTGTGGACTCACGTTCCAGCAGGAAAGGCAGGTGCTGAGCATACCACAAAACTCTGGATGCACAGGAGACTGCCAGGGAGAAGGTAGGGTGCTATCAGAGCAAGTGGCAGACCGGCCCAGCCTGAGAGTCTAGGAGCGCTTCCCTGAGAGAGGCCAGAGCTGAGATGGATAACCTAGCCCCACTCCTGGGATTCCCGAGACTCAAATCCATGCAACCTGAGCCCAAATGGAAAGTCTAAATCACCTAAGTTATCCATCCAAGTATCCATCCATCCATTCATCCACCATCCACCCATTTATCCACCCATCCATCCAACCACTCATCATCCACCCATCCATCTATCCATCCATCTGTCATCCATCCATCATCCACCCATCCATCCATTCACCCATCCCTCCATTCATCATCCACACATCCACCCATCCATCCATTCATCACCCATCCATCCATCCATTCATCCGTCATCCACCCATTTATCCATCCACCCATCCATCTGTCATCCATCCATCACCCACCCATCCATCCACCATCCATCTATCCATCCATCACCCACCCATCCACCCATCATCTACCCATCCATCCATCCATTCATCCATCCATCCAAGCATGCAGCCATCCATTCACCAGCCCACCCACCCTTCCATCCTCCCTGCTTCATCCACCCTCCATACTCACTGTGTTTAAAGCCCCTCCTTGGGCCAGATCCTATGCTGCTGGGCAAGCATAGATTTGACCCTGGCCTGGGTGGCGTTCCTCCCAGTGCAGCTGGCTCTCTTTCTGCCCCAGCCACCATCCCTGCCCCCAGTGCAGAGGAGGACAGCCGCCTGCAGATGAACAGGATCCAGGCGCAGCTCATCGGGGCCTTCAAGGAGCAGCTAGAGATGCAGCGCAACCTGGTGGAGCTGGAGAACACCAGCATTGAGCTGCACATGGACACGTCCCGCCACCTGCTGCCATCGCCAAGTGAGCCAGCCCCAGGGGACTTCCGCCAGGGGGACCCTCCCTTCCTTCGTCCCCCGCCCCGTGGCTGAGCTGGGCCAGTGGGAGAGCCTCCCAGGCCCCTTTGGCTTCCTGCTGCAGGCCCAGTCCCAAAAGGTTAGGGCCAACCCCATTTTACAGCGAGGATGCTGAGGTCAGAGGGAATGTGGAGGCTGTGTCCCCTTGCTGGGGTCTTTCTACTGTTCCAGTCTCGCTCGTGGCTCATACCTACTATAAGTGACTGGCTGTGTGGAAAGGGACTGGCCGTGCAGTTTTTCATCTGGACCATGGTCACTGGAGGGCGAGGAGGTGCTGCTAGCCATTCCACCGGGGCGATGGTGTCAGTGGGACTGCCCTGGACAACTGGACACGTGTCCACCCGCTGATGGGCCCCGGCACCACGCCCTGAGCCCGCTTCTTCCCCAGCCCTCCCCATCTGCCCTCCTCGTCCTCACTGCCTGTGTAGCTTCTTGATTGGGCACCTGCGCTGGACGGAGCCCTCTCTGTCCCTGCCCGCCCCGTCCGTTTCCCGCTCCTTGCTTTCCACTCGATCCTCCTTGTAGTTCAGGTTCCGTTTCTGGCTCCCTGGGTGCACCTCTGGCGGCGTCGCCTGAGCCGGGTCATCCCAGCCCGTCCTCACAGAGCCCTGGGCGAGCTGTAGTCTCCAAGGTTTAGAGCTGAGGAGCTGGGGCAGGGGCCCACGGCCGCCCTGGTGGCCCTGGCGCTTTTGGAGGCGCGCTGGGCTGGCTGCTGAGTCCTGCACTTGGTGGTCCTGCCACAAGTGTCGACTGCTTCTTTGCTTCCGACGTTTCTCCGTTTCTCCTGACTTCTTGTTTTCCATATGTATAGAAGGCGTCAGACAGCAGACCCAATTCTGCCCCATTTTCACGCCCACGCCTGCCAGCTGGGACTTGCAGGGACTCCAGGGCCAGATGCCAGGGCCCCCCCAGCTCGGGAGTGGCCTGCACTCTGACCCCTGGCCCCTCTGATGTGGCTGAGCTGGGAGCGGGAGAAGACTCACCACCTGGCGCCCAGGGCTGGGACGGCCGCGAGGGACGAGGAGGTGCTGGAGGCCGGCCCAGAAGGGGGCGAGCCTGCAGAGCCGCACGAGGTGGCCCTGGCGAGGGAGGAGGTCAACATGCTCCTGGCCGAGCAGAGGAAAACCGCAGCCCTCAAGGTGCGGGACGGACGGCGCGTCCAGGCGCTCAGCCGAGTGCTGAGAGTCGCTAACGCTCTTTGATCGCAGCTGATGCACCACGCTCTCCTACAGTAGTCGTTCAGAGTAGGGCTGATCATGACCATTCTACAGGTGGCGAAACTGAGGCTCGGAGATGAGCAGGACTGTCCCCCAGCCCCAGCGAGCAGGACTCGACCTGAGTCTGATGCCGTGGTCCATGCCCTTTTGATTTAGAGTTGTGGCCGCACTGAGGGTCACAGGGGCTGTGGAAACGAGGCCCCGGTGGCGGTGTGATGTCCCCGAGCCCTCTGCCTGCGACTGTCGCGCTGTCCGTCGGCGTCCCCGCAGGCTCCCCCAAGGCTTGTCTTGGGCCCGTGGCTCAGGGACGAGCAGTGCGGCCAGAGGAAGTCCAGACTCCAGGCTCCTCTCCGGAGAGAGAACTCTTCTCACATCCCTCTTTTCTGAGGAGAGCCGGCTATTTATACGAGCTGTTTCTATAGTAACCGGCCATCTAATAGTCTCACCTCAGGAAAATGACAGAGCTGGCGCCTGATGGGGACTTTGGGGCGGTGCAGCGAGGCCGGCTGCTATCCCAGCCTGTTAGTTAGCTGTTAGCAGGTGTGTTTTCAGGCAAGCGGAGAAGGCATCTGATGATGTCGTGTTGCTAAAAGCAGGCAGCATTTATTTCACTTAAAAGCTATTTGCCAAACCAAGAACCTCTTAATATTATTGCATCTGCCTGTTGCAATTTGGAGATTACATGATCTCATTGCAAAAGTCCTCTAACAGTTTAAAATAAGAAAAAAGCCTTCTTCTTAAACAGATAACGTGCCTCAGCGGGGACACGGCCTTCGAGAGCCAAGTATAGACACTGAGCGGTGACATGTACATGCGGGCTACTGATGAATTAATTGGCTGATTGATCAGCCAATAACAAATCAACATTCTAAGTGTTCAGCTCAGTGTCAGGCCCCAACGCCATAAAGATGAGCAAGATACTAAGGCTTAAGCTGTCAGTCTACTGGGAAGAGACACACCTGTGTACAGTTCAGTATGGCAGCAGGGTAACGGATGTCAGAGCAGGGTGCTAGGGAGCTGGCGGAGGGGCTGCTCATTCGGGGCCATGGGTCTGGAAGGAGGAGAGGAGCATCTTGCTAGGGGAGCTGAGCCAGCTTCTCCCAAAGTGGTCCCTTCTTGGACCCAGAGGATGAAGACGCAGAAGACATGAATTTGAGGGTGGGAATCAGGCAGCTTCGGCCTGAGCGTTACTGTCTAGGGGACTGGATGGTGCTGTGTGGTGTGGTGATGGTTTCAGGTGTCAGCGTGGCCGGGGTGTCGTACCCAGGGATCCGATCGAATAAATGCTCATATAGGTGCTGCTGTGAGGTATCTGGGCTTCCCTGGTGGCTCAGATAGTAAAGAACCCACCTGCGATGCAGGAGACCCAGGTTTGATCCCTGGGTCGGGAAGATCCCTAGTGAAGGGAATGGCCACCCACTCTAGTATTTGTGCCTGGAGAACCTCATGGATGGAGGAGCCTGGCAGGCTACACTGTAACCCGGCAGGTTATACTGTAACAGGGTTGAAAGGAGTCGGACACGACTGAGTGAAGGTATTTGGTAGGTGAATTGAACATCTGCAGTCAGCTGACTATAAATAAAGATTACACAGATAGAGTGGCTGGGCCTCATGCAGCCTGCTGAAAGACCTTACCAGCGAAACACAGGATTCTAGAGAAGAAAAGATTCTGCCTCAAGACCGCACCACCGGCTCCCGACTGAGTTTCCAGCCAGTTGGGCTGCCTGATGGGTTTTGGACATGCCAGTCCCAGTTTTTAAAAATAAATCTCTGTAGGAACTTCCCTGCAGCCCAGTGGCTAAGATTCCAGGCTTCCATTACAGAGGGCATGGATTCAATCCCTGGTCGGAAAACTAAGATCCCATATGCTTTACAGCTCGGCCAAAAAAACCACCTCTGTGTGAGTCTATGTGTGTGTGTGTGTGTGTGTGTGTGTGTGTGTGTATATGTATGTATATGTATATATATATATATGTATGTGCTGTGTGCTAAGTTGCTTCAGTTCAGTTCAGTCACTCAGTCGTGTCCAGCTCTTTGCGATCTCATGGACTGGAGCACACCAGGCCTCCCTGTCCATCACCAACTTTGGGAATTTACCCAAACTCATGTCCACTGAGTCGGCGATGCCGTCCAACTGTCTCATCTAAGTTGCTTCAGTCGTGTCCAACTTTGTGATCCTGCAGATTGTAGCCCACCAGCCTCTGTCCGTGCAGTTCTCCAGGCAAGGATAATGGAGTGGGTTTCCGTGCCCCTCTATGTAAGTGTGTGTGTGTATATATGTGTGGGTGTGTATACATATACATACAAACATGTACATAAATGTATATATATGTATTTATATACACACAAACATATATAAACACATATATACACAAACGTGTATAAATATTGTTCTGTTTCTCTGGAGCCCTGACTCACCCACAGAGTAAGGTCAAGGGTCTCTGGCAGACCTCACAGTCCCCCCACCCACCCCCCCTCCTCTGTCTCTCTGCAAGAGGGCAGCAGTGCCCAGGGCCGCAGTGGACAAGCCGGGCCTCTCATCTCTCTGCTCCTTCTCAAGTCCGACTTTGGTCCAAGAGAACCAGGACCTCAGCTTCAGATAAGAAGTCTGTGCCACAGAGGCTGTAGAGGCCCCCCTGCAGAGCCTTCTCTGTGACCACTCAGTCCCCCCCCCCACCCCCCCTCCTCTGTCTCTCTGCAAGAGGGCAGCAGTGCCCAGGGCCGCAGTGGACAAGCCGGGCCTCTCATCTCTCTGCTCCTTCTCAAGTCCGACTTTGGTCCAAGAGAACCAGGACCTCAGCTTCAGATAAGAAGTCTGTGCCACAGAGGCTGTAGAGGCCCCCCTGCAGAGCCTTCTCTGTGACCACCAGGGCCGGCTTACGATGGCGTCACAGCGTGAAAATAGGCAGCTTTGGCACCCCGCACCAGACGCTGTGGTGAAGGCTAAGCCCTGGGTCTGTTTAAAGTGCCAGGCGAGGGACTTCCCTGGTGGTCTCGTGGCTAAGACTCCACACTCCCAGTGCAGAGGCCTGCGGTTCAATCCCTGGTCAGGGAACTAGATCCTGCCTGTGGCAACCAAGACCCGGCGTATCCAAGTACATAAATAAATAAAAATAATTTTTTTAAATGCCGTGCATTAATAGAACATTCTAGAATGTGCCATGCATTAATAGAACATTCAAGAACGTTCAAGATGAGGCCAACAGATCAGGAGACAACTGCCTTGGAAAGATCGTTTGTTACTCACAGTTCCTGAGAGGAGGGGGCACATGATGCCAGGCAGGGCCACACAAGGAGACCCCAGGGCGGCTGGAGACAGAGGGAGGGAGGGTCACGGCAGACCAAAGACCTCACTGAGGTTTCTGTGGAAGGAGTGAACAAGGCAGGGTGGGCAGGCTGAGGACTGGCTGGTCTGGATCGTTTCCACAGGCTCCGGGGCACAGGGCCCGTCCTGGGTTGTCTGGTACTAATAGCTTATGATGAACGATGTCGAATTTGTGATCTCCAAAGAAGATTTAGCTTTGGGACCAGGGACCAAGCTTGATCACTCACGAGCTTTGCAGAGTTTTATCAAAGTGAGAAAAGGGACAGGGAAAGCTTCTGACGTAGACATCAGAAGGAGACTGAGAGCGGCCCCCTCGCTGGTGTCAGCAGGGAGCTAAATATGTTTTTTAATTGGTTATTCCAGTTAATCAAAGAATGTCTCAAGTCTGTGAAAACTTTACCAGGCCCACTCCCCCAGTAGGTCTGGTAAATGGCACCCCACTCCGGTGTTCTTGCCTGGAGAACCCCATGGACGGAGGAGCCTGGTGGCTGCCGTCCCCGGGTCACAGAGTCAGACACGACTGACTTTCAGCCCCACAGTTTGCATCTTAGGATAACAGGATTAGAATCTAACAGCAGAAAGATCCTGCCAGCCCCACTCCCATAATGAACATCCTAAGATATCAGGGTTAGTCAGAAGGCTTTCAGGAAGGAGAAACTGTCCTCAAGCAGTATACATTGTTGTTATGTAATTCCTAGTACAGAGTTTAAACTGAATCGTTTGTTGTGTAATCATCAGTTCAAGGCTTACAAAAACGTTTTATGTGACTAAAATGTAGAGGAAAAAAAGTTTGTCTTTTCCTCCTCCTTGAGAGCCCCAGACCCCTTTCTTCTCACCAGGGACCCTGGACTTGTTATCAACCTGCCTGGGAACTGACTCTTTCAGCACTTGTCCTGGGTGAGGAGGGCAGGTGGACAGTGGCCCAGACTGTGGAGCCCGGCGGAGGAGAGGGAAGGGTGTGGGCTCTGGTTGGCTGGTTTGCATATGACAGATGTGCCTGAGGGCAAATTGTTTGCTGTCTGTAGGACTTGGCTGTTCTGGGGGACCTGTCCCTGCACGATCAGCAGGGTCCCCAGATGCGACAACATCAGAACAGGAAATGAAGGACACGGTTAATGCAGGGCACGTCCTCACAGTCAATCCCGCCTGTCTCTGTCAGCGCGATTGCAAACCAGAGTCTGCAAGGACAGCGGACGTGGCAGCAGAGACCCCAGGCGTCTGCCCTGATCCCTCGGTCTCTTCACCAGGCAGGCCTGGAGCAGCGTCTGGCCAATGCCAAGAAGAAGGCCTCGCAGATGGAGGAGCTGCTGCCCACGCAGGTCATCAGCGAAGACCAGCGGGAGGTGCTGCAGCTGCTGTGCCGGGCGCACCAGCTGGAGCTGGAGAACGCGGGGTGCAGGCCAGCGGGCTGCGCAAGAGGAGCCTGCTGTGCCAGAAGGACTTTGTGATCCAGCGCTGCCAGCAGCACCGCCGCCTGTGCGAGCGGATCATCCGGGAGCAGCAGCAGCTGATCCAGGGTGAGGCCCACCCCGCCGCCCCTTCCTCGGGCCCCCAGCTCAGTCAGGGTTACTTTCCGGAAAAGCAACTCCCTGGCGGTTCAGTCCCTGGGTCCCGGGTCAGGAAGATGCCCTGGAGAAGGGCATGGCAACCCACTCCAGTATTCTTGCCTGGAAAATCTCATGGACACAGGAGCCTGGCAGGCTACAGTCCCTGGGTTGCACAGTGTCAGATACAACTGAGCGCCTAATGCTTTTCTGGAAAGGGTGGGCAGTGCATGTTCAGTTCAGTTCAGTCGCTCAGTCGTGTCCGACTCTTCGCGACCCCATGAATCGCAGCACGCCAGGCCTCCCTGTCCATCACCATCTCCCGGAGTTCACTCAGACTCACGTCCATCGAGTCCGTGATGCCATCCAGCCATCTCATCCTCTGTCGTCCCCTTCTCCTCCTGCCCCGAATCCCTCCAAGCATCAGAGTCTTTTCCAATGAGTCAACTCTTCTCATGAGGCGGCCAAAGTACTAGAGTTTCAGCTTTAGCATCATTCCTTCCAAAGAAATCCCAGGACTGATCTCCTTCAGACTGGTTGGATCCCCTTGCAGTCCAAGGGACTCTTAAGAGTCTTCTCCAACACCACAGTTCAAAAGCATCAATTCTTTGGTGCTCAGCCTTCTTCACAGTCCAACTCTCACATCCATACATGACCACAGGAAAAATCTATAGCCTTGACTAGACGGACCATAGTCGGCAAAGTAATGTCTCTGCTTTTGAATATACTATCTAGGTTGGTCATAACTTTTCTTCCAAGGAGTAAGCGTCTTTTAATTTCATGGCTGCAATCACCATCTGCAGTGATTTGGGAGCCCCCCAAAATAAAGTCTGACGTTGTTTCCACTGTTTCCCCATCTATTTCCCATGAAGTGATGGGACCAGATGCCATGATCTTCATTTTCTGAATGTTGAGTTTTAAGCCAACTTTTTCACTCTCCTCTTTCACTTTCATCCAGAGGCTTTTTAGTTCCTCTTCACTTTCTGCCATAAGGGTGGTGTCATCTGCATATCTGAGGTTATTGATATTTCTCCCGGCAATCTTGATTCCAGCTTGTGTTTCTTCCAGTCCAGCGTGTCTCATGATGTACCCTGCATATAAGTTAAATAAGCAGGGGTGACAATATACAGCCTTGACATACTCCTTTTCCTATTTGGAACCAGTCTGTTGGTCCATGTCCAGTTCTAACTGTTGCTTCCTGACCTGCATACAGATTTCTCAAGAGGCAGGTCAGATGGTCTGGTATTCCCATCTCTTTCAGAATTTTCCACAGTTGATTGTGATCCACACAGTCAAAGGCTTTGGCATAGTCAAGAAAGCAGAAATAGATGTTTTTCTGAAACTCTCTTGCTTTTTCCATGATCTAGCGGATGTTGGCAATTTGATCTCTGGTTCCTCTGCCTTTGCTAAAACCAGCTTGAACATCAGGAAGTTCACGGTTCATGTATTGCTGAAGCCTGGCTTGGAGAATTTTGAGCATTACTTTACTAGCATGTGAGATGAGTGCAATTGTGTGGTAGTTTGAGCATTCTTTGGCATTGCCTTTCTTTGGAATTGGAATGAAAACTGACCTTTTTCAGCCCTGTGGCCACTGCTGAGTTTTCCAAATTTGCTGGCATACTGAGTGCAGCACTTTCACAGCATCATCTTTCAGGATTTGAAATAGCTCAACTGGAATTCCATCACCTCCACTAGCTTTGTTCGTAGTGATGCTTTCTAAGGCCCGCTTGACTTCACATTCCAGGATGTCTGGCTCTAGATGAGTGATCACACCATTATGATTATCTGGGTCGTGAAGGTCTTTTTTGTACAATTCTTCTGTGTATTCTTACCACCTCTTCTTAATATCTTCTGCTTCTGTTAGGTCCAGACCATTTCTGTCCTTTATCGAGCCCATCTTTGCATGAAATGTTCCCTTGGTGTCTCTAATTTTCTTGAAGAGACCTCTAGTCTTTCCCATTCTGTTCTTTTCCTCTATTTCTTTGCATTGATCACTGAGGAAGGCTTTCTTATCTCTTCTTGCTATTCTTTGGAACTCTGCATTCAGATGCCTATATCTTTCCTTTTCTCCTTTGCTTTTCGCCTCTCTTCTTTTCACAGCTATTTGTAAGGCCTCCCCAGACATCCATTTTGCTTTTTTGCATTTCTTTTCCATGGGGATGGTCTTGATCCTTGTCTCCTGTACAATGTCATAAACCTCATTCCATAGTTCATCAGGCACTCTATCTATCAGATCTAGGCCCTTAAATCTATTTCTCACTTCCACTGTATAATCATAAGGGATTTGATTTAGGTCATACCTGAATGGTCTAGTGGTTTTCCCTACTTTCTTCAATTTAAGTCTGAATTTGGCAATAAGGAGTTCATGATCTGAGCCACAGTCAGCTCCTGGTCTTGTTTTTGTTGACTGTATAGAGCTTCTCCATCTATGGCTGCAAAGAATATAATCAATTTGATTTCGGTGTTGACCATCTCGTGATGTCCATGTAGAGAGTCTTCTCTTGTGTTGTTGGAAGAGGGTGTTTGCTATGGCCAGTGCATTTTCTTGGCAAAACTCTATTAGCCTTTGCCCTGCTTCATTCCTTACTCCAAGGCCAAATTTGCCTGTCACCCCAGGTGTTTCTTGACTTCCTACTTTTGCATTCCAGTCCCCTATAATGAAAAGGACATCTTTTCTGGGTGTTAGTTCTAAAAGGTCTTGTAGGTCTTCATAAAACCATTCAACTTCAGCTTCTTCAGCATTACTGGTTGGGGCATAGACTTGGATAACTGTGATATTGAAGAGTTTGCCTTGGAGATGAACAGAGATCATTCTGTCGTTTTTGAGATTGCATCCAAGTACTGCATTTCAGACTCTTTTGTTGACCACGATGACTACTCCATTTCTTCTGAGGGATTCCTGCCCGCAGTAGTAGATATAATGGTCATCTGAGTTAAATTCAGCCATTCCAGTCCATTTTAGTTCGCGGATTCCTAGAATGTCGACGTTCTCCCTTGCCATCTCCTGTTTGACCACTTCCAATTTGCCTTGATTCACGGACCTGACATTCCAGGTTCCTATGCAATATTGCTCTTAACAGCATCGGATCTTGCTTCTATCACCAGTCACATCCTTGTGATGGGTATTGCTGTTGTGCACGTGGTCCCCAGAAAGTCACATCCCGCTGGGCAGGCCCGGCGGGAGGTGCCAGTCTGCAGCCCTGTCCCCGCCCAGCGCCCCTGCGCTCAGCCCTGGGTGCACACCGAGGAGAGGTTCTTCTGTTGCTGTTGTCATCCGTCTGCTCTGACTGCTGGGTCCTTGTTGTGGCGAGGGCCTTTCTCTAGTCACGGTGAGCGGGCTCCTCATGCGGTGGCTTCTCCCGTTTCAGAGCCTGGGTGGGCTCCAGGGCACGTGGACTGGAGTGCTTGTGGCGCATGGGCTTAGTTGTTCCAGGGCACGTGGGCTCTTCCAGACCAGGGATCAGACCCCCGTCTCCTGCGCTGGCAGGCCGATTCTTCCCCAGGAGCCACTGGAGAGGCCCTGGGGACCTTCTTTACTGTTTTCCTTTCTGGCCTCCCTGCACTAGAGCACCGGGAGCGCCCGCTCTTTAACTTTTAAACTGAGGTTTATTTATCCTTTAGAATTGCTAATGATATGATTTAATGATGGGAAGGCAATACGTGAACGTAACAGAAAACGTTTACAACAGGAAGGCAAAGAAGGTGACCTGCAGAAACCCCACTCTCTAGAAAAATCTTTTTCTCAGATTGGAGCACTGCCTTCAGACTTCCAAAAAAGATACTGTCTTTCTAGCAAGTGATGAGTGTTCCACCCCATCTCTGCTTCCCCGACTCCCACAGATGGCGGCCTGGCGGTGCCAGCGGCCCTGGAGCAGCGGTGCCGCCGGCACGCCTGGGAGCTGGGCGCGGGCACGCTCGACCGCCTGCTGCTGCTGCACTCCGTGATGGCCAGCTCCCTGCGCGTAAGTAGGCTTCGGGTCCAGGCTGTGCCTGACACGGTCCCTGCTCCCTGGCCTGTGCGCTAGCCCTGGGCGGCACTGGCCCCAGTAGAGGGAAGAGGAAACTCGGAAACCCACGAACCGGGCTGCCTAGAACCAGAGGCACCTGGGGCTGGATGGGGCCGTGCCCCCCGCCAGGATCCAGGCAGGTTTCAGACGAGGCATCCCTGGCGGGGCAGGGGGGTGCTGTGTGCGGCCCGCACGGCAGGTCTGTCCCCTGGGCTGTTGTAAGGATCCCTCGTGGGATCCTATGGTGTCAGGGTCCCCAAGAGCGGCCCCCCCCACCCAGGCTGAGTTCACTGAAAGGACTCGGAGGGCTCAGAAAGTCCGTTGTACCACCTAGACTCGACAAGCACTGATCCCCCATCCTCCCCAGTCACCGGCACCCACTCTGACTCCTGTCTCCGTGACCCTGACTCCCCGGGGACCGCAAGGAAGTGGAGTCGCCCGGTGTCTGTCCTTCGCTGTCTGCTTATTGCACTGAGCATCCGCTCTGGCAGGTGTCAGAGCTCCCTTCCGTGTCCAGGCTGAATCACAGACCCGCACCCTGTGTCCATCCATCGACGGGCACTCGGCTGCTCCAGCTTTTGGTCGTTGCGAATGGGGCTGCTCTCACAGTGGGTGCACACGCTCTGTGTGTGTCCTGCTCTCAGTTCTTCGGTCCCGCCCCCGGGAGCGGGAGTGCTGACTCCTGCGTCTGGTGATTCTGACTTCCTGAGGCCCTGCCGGCGGTCGAGAGTGCTGGTAGCAAGCGCCTCCTTTGTGCACAGATTTGCTCGGGGTCGAGGCTGTGCCCCGTGTTTCCTGGGCTCTGGCCCTTTGTGTCTGTGACGGGAGGCACGGTGGAGGAGCCCATGAGCAGTTCCAGAGGTGGCGGCTCCTCCGGCTCTGCTCGACGACGCAGCCCGCTCGTGTCTGTGGTCCCTGCCGCCTCACTCCGCCCTCTGTCTGGTCTCAGGACTGCTCTGTTCTGAACACCTCTCCCCCGCCAGAGGAGCCCAGCCAAGACCACCTGGACAACAGGGAGGACCTCCCGTGGGGGGCCCAGTTTGAGCTGCCCCCCATGCTGCTGGATCCGCACAGGTGACAGGGCCCCCACCCTGGGCCATGGGCATCATGTGGTTCCCAGGGTGAGCTGGAGCCCAGATGGGGAACCAGAGGCTGGCAGGTGGATATCCAGCCAAGGTGCATCTTGTGAAGCAAGGCCAATGTCCAGTCCTTGCAGAGTTGTTTACGGAGAATCAGTGGGTGCTCAGCACACGGAGCGATTGTGAAGCTGGGCGCTTTGATGCTGGAAAGACCAGCTTCACTTCACATGTGTTCTTTTCGCCATCAGCCACCTACTCCCAACCTCAGTACTTTCCTCCTCTTCTCTGGTTTTATTTCTTTTCCTCCGATGTTTCCAACACACCCAAACGTAGACTTGTAGACTGACCAGCACACACTCACCACCTGGACTCAGTAGCTAATACCCGCCATGTGTGTGTCGCCGCCTCAGCGTGGGCTGCAGTAACAAGACGCCACAGACCAGGCGACTTAAGCAACAGAAATTACTTTCTCACAGCCCTGGAGACTGGATGAAGGACTTGGGGACCCAGCCCCGGCCCTGCTGAGACCTCTGTGTTTTGTCCACAGTGACGGTTACAAGTCATCGAACGCCACGCCGTCGAAAAAGCTAGGCAAGCAAGACTCCCTCCTCCCCCCGTCCTCGCTCCACATCCTGCTGAGCCCGCCGGCTCACGAGGCTGACGTGTGCGGTGCTGACGGGCCCGCGGCTCCGGTGAGGCTCCCTCTCCTGACAGGGCGCTCGGGGCCGTCAGAGCTGGCCCAGGGTGAGCGCGAGAGAAGCTTCCAAACGCAGGTTGTCCTGAAGCAGCCGTCACAACAGTGCTGACCGTGTATTGAGCCCGCTAGTGTCACCGCGTTAGGGCCTGCAGACCGGGGGGCTCATCGCTCAGACGCTCCTTCTCTCCCGCTTCTGGGGCTGGAAGCCTAGGTCAGGTGCCCCAGGACTGCGCTCCCTCACAGGCTCCGCGGGAGGGTCCCTCCGGCCTCGTCCAGCTCCTGGGGCCCGGGCTCCTGGGCGGCCTCCCCATCTGCCTCTGTCTTCACGGCCTCCTCCTCTGTGGCCGTGTGTCTCCCTTCCTGTAAGGACAGCCCTCTGGGGATCCAAGGCCCACACTCCATGCAGAGGTGACACTCGGGGGTCCAAGGCGGACACGGGCTGGGGCCACCATTGACCAGCCCACTACGACACTCCCCCAGCCGTGCAGGGGCAGGAGGGGGGTCACCCTCACTTTATAAACAGGAAACGAGACCTAGAGAAGCCAGGTGCCCGCTTGTGACCCTGTCGCTGGGTCTGCTTCAGGGCCCAACCTGGGGCTGCTGACGGTCCACTGCTGCAACATTCCCCGCAGAAGCCGAGCTCCCAGAGCGTGAAGACACTGGTCTCCAAGCTGCGCTCCCCGCCCGGCCGGGAACCAGGCACCCCCACCCCGAGAACGGCGGCAGAGGCTGGGCTGAGCGCCCAGGCCCTCAAGGAGATGGCCGCAGGCACCAAGAGCATCGCCCTCATCGCGGCCACACGGCGCTCCAGGGCGCAGGACGGCGAGGGCAGCAGTGGCCGTTCCCCCCTCCACCCTCCAGAGGAGGCGGCTCCAGACCCCAAGGACCGCAAGCCCAGCATCACCCCGGAGACGAGCCCGGCTGACAGGAAGTGGCCGCAAGCCAGCCCGGGCAGGGCCCGCTCTGCAGAGAAGAAGGCCAGGGGGAAGCCGTCGCCCCCGCTCACCAGGAGCATCCAGCCAGTAGGTGGACAGGGGCCTGGGGTGCTGGTCCCAGGGGTTCACCCAGAGCAGTGGAGGGGGACAGCCAGGGCTGACCTCAATGCAGTCATGGTGGGTGGGGGAGTGCCCAGCACACCAGGGAGTGAGAAGGGAACCAGACCCCACCCCCCTCGCCCCCGCCACTGTGACCCAGTCCCTTCCTCCTGACCTGAAGCCGCATGTGGGCACGTCGTGTGTGGTCGTCACTGTCCCAGGGAAACACAGTTTCGTGGTCTGGGTCTTTTCCCCACCATTATTTCATGAATTTTCATGTGCCTACCTAGTATTTGCACTTTATAAAAGGCACATTACTTGGTCTTGTGGATTCCCTGGTGGCTTAGATCTCGCCCCCGCCACTGTGACCCAGTCCCTTCCTCCTGACCTGAAGCCGCATGTGGGCACGTCGTGTGTGGTCGTCACTGTCCCAGGGAAACACAGTTTCGTGGTCTGGGTCTTTTCCCCACCATTATTTCATGAATTTTCATGTGCCTACCTAGTATTTGCACTTTATAAAAGGCACATTACTTGGTTCTTGTGGATTCCCTGGTGGCTTAGATGGTAGGGAATCCACCTGCAATGCAGGAGACCTGGGTTGGTTCCCTGGGCCAGGAAGATTCCCTGGAGAAGGAAATGGCTACCCACTCCAGTATTCTGACCTGGAGAATTCCATGGACAGAGAAGCCTGATGGGCTACAGTCCGTGGGGCTGTAGAGTCAGACACAACTGAGCAACTAATACCTAGTTGATTCTGAACCACGTCAGATAAATAACAGTTGATGAGAGGTGAGTTGCTATGCAATGGCACCGCACTCCAGTACTGTTGCCTGGAAAATCCCCTGGACGAAGGAGCCTGGTAGGCTGTAGTCCATGGGGTCACTAAGAGTTGGACACGACCGAGCAACTTCACTTTCATGCACTGGAGAAGGAAATGGCAACCCACTCTAGTGTTCTTGCCTGGAGAATCCCAGGGATGGGGGAGCCCAGTGGGCCGCCGTCTATGGGGTCGCACAGGGTCGGACACGACTGAAGTGACTTAGCAGCAGCAGCAGCAACAACCATGAGACGTGTCTTCCTCCCCAAGTCTGGCAACCGGCCCTCTGTCATATCTGCAGAGGGGTGACCAGACACACAGGACTCCATCTGTGGCCACTCTGTGGGTTTCTGCTCCCCATTAAATGGCCATGCAGGTTGTCTTTCTTCTTCTTTTTTTTTTTGGCAATGCCACACCACGTGTGGGATGTTAGCTCCCCAACCAGGGATTGAACCTGTGATTCCCACGTTGGGAGCATAGAGTGTTAACCACTGGATCACCAGGGAAGTCCCTGTCTTTCAGGGAAGTCCCTGTCTTTCATTTTTGACCATCACACACGATGCTCATGCTTCTCTATGGGAACAGATTTCATGTTGAGTTGCTTTCTGGGATATTAGGCAGTGAACACCCGTGGCAAAGCCTCAACAAATAGGATTAAGCAAAAGCAGAGAGCGCGTGGCAGAATTCAGGTGACCACAATGGTGTGGAATGACGTTTGTGTGGGGAGGGCACGGGTTCCCCGGGTGCAAATGAAGCTGGTCTTCACCGGGAGGAGCTTGTCTTTCGCCATCCACTTGGTTAAGTAAACCCAGTGAGCCTAAGGGAGCAGGCTACCCCCGGGGGCGTTGCTGGTGGCCAGGGGGCTGCCAGAGCTCCACTCTGCCCCTGCTGGTGAGGCCCTGAGTCCTGCTGGACACACGGTGGGCATTTGCTAATTCAAGTGGAAGTGGCTCTGGTGACTCCTCAGTGGAACTAAAGTGGGACAGTAGCAAGGAGCAGAAGGCAGGTGCAGTGGTCAGGGTTATCCTGAGAACAGGACCAAAAGAATCTGTGTCCCACCATACAAACACACATGCCAGCTAGCAGAGCCAAAGTTTCTGTTCAAGTCCAAAGGCAGGAAAACGCTAACGTCCCAGCTAAAGGTTGTCAGCAGAGGGCATCTACCTCTCTGACTCACGGGAGAGGCAGTCCTTTAGTTCAATGCAGCTGTCAACTGATTGGATGAAGCCCACCCCATTAGAGAGAGCCATCTGCTTTCTTTACATGGCTGATGGGTTTAAATGGTAACCATCACAATGGTTTAGATGAAAACCCCTTCCATGGGGGCAAGTGGTTGAGAAAGAAAAAGCCCGGGGACAAAAACCCAGGACTGCATCAATCATTCACTCATTCTTCTTGGTGGTTGAAAGTGGATGTTAGCAGTGATTCTGCCTGTTGTGTTCACTAAGATACCCACATAGCTGGCGCACAGTAGGTGTTCAGTTAGTGCATGACTGCAGCTCAAAGTGACCTTGACATTTCATTCCTTCTCTACCTGCTCCCCATACTTGGTGATGCTTCCCCCACAGGCAACAGAGAAACTTCAGCCACCCTCCACGGATCACCTAGCCGAGAGCCAGCCGGCCCCTGCACTCCCTCAGCTGTCAAAGTCCCTGGGAAAGAGCTTTCTCCCGGCTGTCCCTTCAGCCTCTAAGATGAAACCCAGCCTCAGTTTTCATGCAGGTATGCGACTGGAAAAGGACAACAGCAAGTTGGGTTTTCTGTGCATCTCTGCCCCTTCTCTCGAACGTTTGGAAGGTGCGACAGTCTGGGCTGTTATCAGTTGTCTGCTCCTTGGTGTGAGTGAGTTCCAGGTTTTCTTAGGCAGCAGGTCAGCCACAGTCACTGGCACTTTGTATTTGAGGGTGTGCTCAGTTTCGCTGCTGGCCTGCCTAACGTCCCAGGAGTTTGAGGCGATGATTCAATTGTGCATATTCGGCCAGTTGCCTTTACTAGGTCTGCACCCTGGGCCCCCGTGGGTTCTCAGTGCCGGTTTGAGTCCCCCCTTCTACGATGGCTGTTACTACAAAAATAATAAGTACTCATCATGAAAACTTTGGAATATAGATAACATCATAAATAAAGGAGAAACCACTCGTAAACCCCACCACCCAGGAATGGTCTCTGTAAGATGCCGTCCTCATGGGGTACACAGGGACGTGAACCCACGTCCCCTATTATGGGATGTCGGATTGTGTCCAGTTTATCACAACTGTGGGAACAGATTGGTGGATGACAGCCCTCCTCAGAGGGGCCACCAACTGTTACTGACCTGCCATCAGAGGGGCACGGAAGCAGAGGTCAAGGGTTTAGAGAAGAACACTGTGGCCAAGGAAGCCAGTCCTCACCATGGCTGACTGGGCACTGGCCCGCATCGCCGCATCACAAGAGCTCACATTTATTGAGCACGTCCTATGTGCTAGGCACTGTGTGGAGTCGACCTGTTCGTCCTCACCGTAATTTCACGAGGAGAGGGACAGTTATGCCCTGACACTGATGAGGAAACCGAGGCGCAGAGAGGTGGCAGAGATACTGGGGTTCCAGTCTGGGGGCTCATTCATAGTTAGGGCCTCAGGGCGGTGGGCCCTGCACCCACACCTTGGTGGATATCACACCTGGGGGTGCGGAGATGAGCCTCAGCCCAGGCGCATCTGAGGCAGGAAGGAGCAGCTAGGTCCTACAGGCGCCAGGGAGGAGCAGGTGTGTCCCTCCATTTAGCATCCTCAACCCCTGCATACAATTAGGCGCCCGTTTCACAGAACGACAAGCATGGAGCCCAGAGGAGGGAGCTCCCAGGTCACACGCTCACCTATAGGGGCTACCCACCCTCTCGGACTCCCACCCTGGGTCAAGCGTGAGGCAGGTCTTTCCTAACCAATCTAAAACGCTTCTGAAAAGATGTCCAGTTCCTCTATGTGAGGAACTCTTTCCACCCTGATTAAGAGCAACTGAGTTAACATCCAGAGCAGCTTAGAATTTTGATGACTGAAGCAGAAGTGGCAGATGGGCAGCTCTTGGGCCGACTCCAGCCCAGGGCTGGGAGGAGCCTGCCTGGCCAGCAAGCACCCTGCGAGATCATGTGAAAACTCAGACTGCATGTAAAACGCAGAAGTCGGGCTTTCCTTACAAAGGAGGATCTGGAGTCAAGGGCTCCCTCCTCGCGCCTTCAGCAAGGGTGGCCACGGCGTGTCCCCAGCTAAGGGACGGCAGATGAGCCCATTTTTTTTTGTTCATGTGTCTGCAGGCTCTGTGGGCACAGGGAGGACAGTTGGTCTCAATCACTGCTTTGTGCCCAATAATTACAACAGGTTCTCAATAAATAGCAGCAAAATTGGCAGATGAATGAGTGAGTGAGTGGGGGTAACTGTGAGCAGAGACCTGGGGAAGTGGGCACCTACTCGATCGCGGGAGAGATCCCATATCTCCCCACCACACCTTCCTTGCTTCTTTCCTGTTTGATGATGACATCTGATTAAACCGTTCAGTGAACCCAGAGAATCCTCTCACAGCCAAGGCAAGGTCAGCTAAGAGCAAGGAGGGAACAGGAAGAGGAAGGCAGAGTGTGGTTGAGAAGAATAGGGAGGAGCCACAAGCTAGAGGGGAAAATTCCAGAAAGTCTTGAGCTCAGGAACTCATGGAAAACACAACCCCTCCCAGAGCTGTGGGAGAAAAACATGAGGTAACTTCAGTGAACAGCCAGCACATAGTGAGTCTGAATACAGTGCATCAGACACTTCCTACTTAGTTTATTCCCAGGATTCACTGGGTGGTCCCTGAAAATAATATTCTCTCCTCTCTGGCTCACTGTTTAGATGAAAACACACTGCTCATGCCGGAGGTCAGCTTCACCTTCCCCAGCGCCACCTGGCAGGGCAGCCCAGGCCCGAGCAGGGCGCCCCTCCTGCCCCAGGACATCCGAGGTCAGTGCCTGCCTCTCCCAGACACACATGCTCTCATCTGTCAGGGCGTGAGTGCCTCAGACATGACCACCCGCCACACACCCTGCCACTGGTGGGGCTGCGCCATCACTGCGCCTGAACTTCAGATCTGACCTAACCTGTCAACACACGGCACTAAGCTGTGAGGGCTGGGGCGCTAAGACAGTTACACCTAAGACGTGCGCGCTCACCTCATCCCCTCGCCTGAGGAGGTGGAGACCACAGCGCACGTGTACCTCAAGACGTAACCGATACCACAGACAGCTTCCCCTGAGAAGCTGTGGCATCGCAGCTGCCCTCACACGTGACCGCTCACCACACACCCCCTCGCCTGAAGAGGATGTGACAGCACGCACGTGTCCCTCACGCGAGACGGCTCACCACACACCCCCTCGCCTGAGGAGGCTGAGACGAGTGCGCACGTGCCTCAGCTTCTTCACCCGAGGAGGCTGCGCGAGTGCCGTGTCCCTCAGATGCGGTCTGTCTCCATGTCTATCTCAGTCATGGCCTATACTACACGCCCCCTGACCAGTGGAGCGGTGACATTGGTCCATAAGTACCTCCAACATGACAGCTCCCTGACAGCCCCTCGCCTGAGCTGGTGTGGCAGCGTGCACATGTACCTCACGTGACCTATAACACACACCTTCAACGCAGGAGGCCATGGCAGGAGCGCGCCTGTGTCTCAGGCGCAGCCAGTCACCTTGTCTCCTCACTCGAGGAGGCTGTGACAGTTTGCACGTGTGCCTGAGATGCGAGTGATCACCACACATCCCGCCGCCGGGAGAGCAGTGGCAGTGTGCGTGAGTGCCTCCAAGGTGACAGCTCAGACGAGTCCTCTCAGCTGAGTTGGTGTGACGCACCCGTGCGTTAGACATGATGGCTGTGACACGCCCCTTCGCCTGTGAAGGCTGTGACAACAGTGAGTGTGTCCACAGAGGTGACCACTTCCTAAAATCCTCTCACCTGAGGAGGCTGTGACAGAGCACAGTTGTAGCTCAGATGTGGCTGACAGCACAGGCCCATCGCTTAAGGAGGCTGTGACAGCGTGTGTGTGTCCTTCAGAAGTGACCACATGTCTCACTTCAGAAGGGTTTCCTGGGAACCTCGGATGTGACTGATAGCAAAAGCTTTCTTCACCCGAGGAAGCTCAGAGCACTGCGCGTGACTCAGGCATGACCAGTCGCCAGCTCTCCTCAGCTCCCCTCACCTGAGCAGTCCGTAACGGGGTTTCCTGAGGAGCTCACACTTGATGAGTCACAATGTGTCTCCTGTTTAGGGAGGCTGGCACAGCGTGCACATTTACCTCAGACCAGCTGAGTATAAAAGATGATTCACCTGAGGGGGCCGTGACGGCATGTACACCTTTATTCAGACCTGACCAACGTAAAGGGCTTTTCACCTGAGCAGGCTGTAAGAACAGTGCACATAATCCTCATATGTGCCCAGCCACATGCCTCCCCGCTTGAAGAGGCTGGCACAGCGTGCACATTTACCCCAGAAGTGACAGATGTAAAAATCCTCTACACACGATGAGACCGTTACAGCATGGCACATAATTCTCAGACACAGTCAGTCAACCATGACTGTCCTCACACGAGGAGGTCGTTACGGCGTTGCACGTGCAGTTAGCATGTGATGAGTCACCAGTGTCTCCTCACTTAAGGGGGTCGTGGCAGCACGCACGCTTTACCTCAGACCTGACTGATATAGAAAGCTTTTCACCTCAGGAGGCTGTGAGAGCAAGCAGCGCATGTACCTCATATGTGCCCAGTCACGACGTGTCTCTCACCTGAGGAGCCTGACAGTATGGACATCTAGCTCAAATGGGAACCATACCACAGTTCCCCTCACCAGAGGAGGCTATTAATGAATGGGACTGTTCCTCAGACAGGACCAGTCACCACAGATCTCCTCACCTGAGGAGGCTCTGATAGAACTGAATGGGTTCTTCAAAAGTGCATCCGTGTGTGCACGTGTCCGTGCGTGTGTGCTAAGTCACTTCAGTTGTGTCCCACTCTTTGCGACGCTATAGCCTGTAGCCCACCAGGCTCCTCTGTCCGTGTGATTCTCCAGGCCAGAACAACTGGAGTGGTTTGCTGTGCCCGCCTCTGGGGGATCTTTCTGACCGGGGTTGAACCTGCATCTCCTGTGACTCCTGTATTATATGCAGATTCTTTACCACTGAGCCACCAGGGAAGCTCTCTTCAGATGTGACCAGTCATTAAACTGCTCCTCACTCGAGGAGTCTGAGAGAGGATGTACATTTACCTCAGGGGACCGACACCATAGGCCCCTCCCCTGAGGAGGCCATTCCTGGACTCCCATGTTCTCCCAGTGTCACCAGTTACCGTGAGATTCCTCACCTGTGGAGGCAGTGACCGAACTGCATGTGTTCCTCAAATGTGACCAGTCACCACGTGTCTCTTCCCTCGAGCAGGCTTAGAGAAGACGCACGGTTACCTCAGACGTGGCCCATATCGAAAGATTCCTCACCTAACAAGGCTGTTACACACTGCACATAGCTCACACACGATGGGTCACCATGTCTTTCCTCATTTAGGGAGGCTGTGACAGTGTGCATGCTTACCTCAGACCTGAAGGATATAAAAGGCTTCTTCACCCAGTGAGTCTGTTACGGCATATACACTTGTTTACCTCAGAGCTAACCAGACACCACATGTCTCCTCACTTGAGGAGGCTGTGAGAGAATTGCACATGTTCTTCACGTCTCCTCACTTGATGAGGCTGTGAGCGAATTGCACGTGTTCTTCATGTGTGACCAGTCAGCACATGTCTCCTCACCTAAGAGGCAGAGAGAGCTGGCACATTTATCCTAGTCAGACCAATATCACAGATCTCACTGGAGGAGGCTGTGACGTATGCACGTTTAGTTCAGACCCGACCAGTCTCCACACTTCTCACCTGAGGAAACTTTCGCAGAATCGTACGTTTTCCTCACATGATGAATCACTGCATGTCTCCTCACTTGAGGCTGACAGAGCTTGTACATTTACCTCAGATGGACTAACACCACAGGCCCCTTCACCTGTGGAGGCTGTGGCAACAGCACATGTGTCCCTCAGATATGACCAGTCATCATGCGTCTCCTCACCTGAGGAGACTGTTACAGCAGGCACATTTATTTCAGGGTTGTCTGATACCAAAGTGCTAGCCTGTGTTAATCAGTGAACATATGCCTTTGTCATGACCAGTGAGCAGGTGTCTCCTCTTTGAGGAGGTCATACAGTATATACACGCTCCTCACAGGTAACTCCTGTCAATGGGGGCGCTCTGACAGCAGAGCAGGTAAGTCAGGCTTGACCATTCGTGTCTCCTCCCCTCGCCTGAGGAGGCTCAGCATTGCGCGTGAACCAGGCACTCGACCTTCTGCCACATGCCCCCTCACCAGGACGGCAGTGCGTATGCACTTCAGATGTGCGAGCCCAGCACACTTCTCACCTGAGGTGCTGTATAGAACGCACGTGTAACTCAGAGCTGACCAACAGCAGACACCCCTTCAGCTGAGGAGGCTGTGGCCGCGGTCTCCATCTCCTCAGACATGAGTGTTCATTGCGCATCCCCTCCTGGAAGGGGCTGCACATGTGCCTTCTGCACGTACCTCTCACATGACTCATCTCACCTCAGTAGGCTTTGGCCCCTGACTGTTACATGGACGTAAGGGCCTCCCACGTGGCAGTGGTAAAGAATTTGCCTGCCAAGCAGAAGACATGGGTTTGATCCCTGGGTCAGAAAGATCCTCTGGAGAAGAAAATGGCAACCCATGCCAGTATTCTTGCCTGGGAAATCCCATGGACAGAGGAGCCTGGCAGGCTACAGTCCCTGGGGTCGCCAAGATTCCAACACAACTCAGCAACTAAATAGCTAGGACCTGCCCCAAATCATGCATCCTTATTCCTTCACTCACTCAGAAGCAGGTTTGCTTTATTCAACTTCTAGCCAAAGCTCTTCCCAGAATATCTGTAATTTTCCACAGTTGCTAGCCCTATCATGAAACTGTGTGTTGAGTGTAACGTTGCGTGTTCTGTGTGTTAACCATGAAACACAGGACACACGTTTGTCACTGTGCTGATGGCCCTGCGCTTCTTCCTCCCCTCCTGCCTTTATTGTTTTGTCTTCATATCTTGAGCAAGAACACCCATGTGTCTGGGCACCTGACCGACCCAGTGACGGCTGAAGTCACGTTAGCACTCACGTTCATGTCATCCTTGGGCCAGCTTGTGAGGCCCCTGTGACCTGAGTCCTTTCTGGGAACAGGAAACTCCCTCTGACGTGCCGGCACTGTTTTCTCACCACTGACCCGACACACACCACGTTGTCTGTAAGGATGTGTATAAACCAATATTCAGCTTAAAGGCCGCCAGGAGCTGCTGGGCCAATGCAGAAGTTCCTCCTTGTGGCTAACCCTGGCCCCTCTCACTGTACCTTTATGCTAGTGATTCAGGAAAGATGAACAGCCTCTCCTTTTATGCCCTTTCTTTTAAGTGTTCTGGGGGAAATGGTGTCAAAGGTGTTTACTGGCCACAACCCTGGAGCCAGAAGCTCCCAGACCAGAGCAGGCTGAGTAACCGCCAGGTGTTCACAGTGGATTTAAACGTTTCTTTAAATGTGAGGGGTGGGAAATAGTCCACAGGATTCCCTTGTCCTAACGGCGTGAGTTCACCATAGTGGAGAATGGCTGAGGAGGCTCTAGGGGCAGGCCTGGGTTGCGGGAGGAGCAGAGGCCAGGACAGACTCGGAAACGAGGCCCCAGGTCCGGGAGGTGAGGTCCACAGGGCCCAGACGTTGTCTGGGGTGTGGGCAGGGCTGGAGGGGGACAGAAGTCCACATGGGTCCTGAGCTGAGTCTGGCAAGAGGCCGGGGCCGGGGCCGGGGCACCCAGCCCTGGCGGGGCCGGCCAGCCGCCCAAGCTGGGCTCCGACTCTGCTCCACAGTCTTCCCACTCGGGACCTGTGTGTTTAGGTGTTTTGGAGCATGTTGTTTCTGCCTGGAGTTT
Source organism: Madoqua kirkii (assembly GCA_006408675.1). Lineage (NCBI taxonomy): Eukaryota > Metazoa > Chordata > Mammalia > Artiodactyla > Bovidae > Madoqua > Madoqua kirkii. Next base: position 48,246 of record SJYC01124251.1, on the reverse strand, counting down.
CAAATATAAGACGACTATAGTCTCTTGACAATATCAAGAGGTAGAGTCTTGTTTGTTACTGCCATTCCTATTCCTTTTCATTTAGAATCAGAATAACATTGTATTTCAAATTAAAAAAATAATGAAGTCTTCCCCCCTTCCCCCACCCAGGGTCTATGGACAGCGGAGGCCGACATCACAGCCCACTGCTCCCAGCCACCCCTGCAAGCGCCAGGGAGGCAGCGCCAAGAGGCCAAGAAGGCCGAAGTAAAGATGGTGGCAGGCAGGGCAGGTGGAGAGAATGTCTTGGGTCCCGGGGTAGCTCTGTCCCGAAGCTGGACTTGAGAGACGGGGACTCTGCCAGGGACGCTTCAGGAGCAGCCCGCGCCATGTACGCCTCCTGCAGCCCCGCGCATAGGTCTGATGGCTGCCTCACCAACCACCTTCAGAAGAGGGCTGTCCAGGGAGCATCAGATCCCTTCCCAGAGACCTCAAGCCTTTTGGGGCCATTCCCACTCATGGCTGCTCTTCCCTGGGTCAGCCCACTCTGTGGTTCCTGCTCTGGGAGGGCTGGGACACTAGGATCTCTTCCCCAGGTCACTGACTCCTTACCTGCACAGCTCCTGGCAAGAGGCAGGAAAGAATGTGTCTCCACACCCATGTACTAGCTGAGGTTCTTCAGAGAAAGAGAACCAAAGGGGAGTGTGAATGTATATCTGTGAGTGTGTAAGTGTGTGTGTATGGTAGTCTACACAAAACAGGGAGGGAAACAGAGAGACAGATTTACTGGAAGAAATTGGCTCATGTGGTTGTGGGAGCCCACAAGTCTGCAGGGCTGGCTGGAGACCCGGGAGTGGGGCTAGGCGATGCTTCAGCCTGGAGTGTGAAGGGCAGCTGGAGCCAAGTTTCCTCTTCAGAGGTTCCCTCCTGGGACCTCAGTGTTTTTAATCTGTCTGCCTTCAACTGATTGGACAAGGCCCACCCACATTATGAAGGCTCATCTGCTTTACTCAAAGTCTACTTACCAATTTAAAAGTGAATCTCATCTAAAAAATACCTCCCTTGCGATACTGAGATTGGCATTTGACCAGACATCTGGATTCCGTGGGCCAGGCCGGTTTGATACACAATTAACCATCTTGCCCCACAGGCCCTGGCCAACCTCCAGAGTGACGCTGGTCCCTGCAGTCATGGGCTCCCACCCCCGTGGCCTACCCAGCTCCCACTGTGTCTCTGGTGCCTCTCAACACCCCAACAATGCAGAGAGGAAAACATTGCTAACTCTTGGGGAACAAGACAGAATTGTCAGGGTGCATGATACCAGCCATGTAAACTGGAAATCCAAAAGCTGAGTTTCCATTTGCTTTAGGATTGCATAAGCATCAATCATTCTTCTCATCAAGACAGGAGGAAAACAAACAAACAGAAACAGCATCCAGTGTGAGCTGGATCATCAGCCCTCTTTCCAGGGACCCCCTGTTTGGAGTCCTGGGGGTTGACCACGCCCCCTGGTGGCAGGAGTCGGTGTGGACCGGGCATGTGGGGCCTGGAGGTGGAGATGATGTCATGGTCTCATGGCCCTAGGGGAGGCGGGGCATCTTTGCCCTTGTGTGTGCCTGGCATGTGCTGGGCACCCCACAAGTGTTGTGCAAATGGCACACAGCGTGCTGTGGCCTGGCCGCCCCCTTGTAACACCTGCCATCAGGAAGACGTGCTAGGGGCTTCCTGAAAGCCATGTTTTCCTGTCTGAGGGAGTGTCGGAGTGTGTGGAGGTGGGGAAGTGGGTCCCCTTTATCCTCAGGGGCTCTGCTACCTGCCTCCTGCACATCTGCTGTGTGGGCACTGGAAACTTCTCACTTCCCTCACCTGTCGGGGAAGTGCTGGGGCCACAGTCGGGAGGGACGCCTCCTGCTTTCCTGTCCTGGCCCCAGATCTCCTGGGAAGGGCAAAAATTGCTGACTGCCCCTTTCATCTGCTCTCTTTCCCCCATGATATTAGAACCCAGCTTCTAACTGGCCACAGCTCCCAACATACTGTTTCCCAGCCTCCTTTGCTGTGATATATGGCTCTGTGACTAAGTTCTGACCAATGGGATGAAAGCAGAAGTGGCTGCTTCCACAACTCTTTGTCATAAAGGATAATTGGTTTGTCCCTCCTGCCCCGTTTCTTCTTCACTTACTCAATCATGCTGCCCGGAATTAGAATACGATGGGTGGAACTCTAGCAACCGTCTTGGGGGCATGAGGGCCAAGGCACACCCTACAGAGGATGGAGGAGGAGCCGGAGGAGCCTGAGTCCTTGGGGAGCAGCGCTGCCCCCAGTGTCGTTCTCACGTCCTGCCTCCAGACTTACCCTGAGAGAGAGACACTGAGGCTGGTGCCTCTCATCCCAAGAGGCACGCAAGGGAAGCTTGGGCAGTTGGCAACTCATGACTAGAGCAGATCCTGGTGCTTTTGTGGAGTGACAGCGGGGATTAGAGATGGAAGCGTGGTGGTAGAGGCGTGGGGTCTGGGTACTGCCCCTAGCTTGTCCCTGGGGTGGTAGGAAAGGCCAGCAGAAACTTCCAGTCTTTCAGCACCCTGTCTTGTTGGCCAAGAAAGAGAGCTGGTGGATCTCAGGGGTGGGGGTCTTCACCGTGAGGCTGTGGAGTGGCCCGTGCATTAGAAGCTGCAGATGTGTCTTTCCTGAATCACCAATGCATGCAAACCTGGGCTCACCACGCACGCACTTTGGAACTGTTAATCCTCTTGACCAAACCTGTGGCACCAAGCTGCCCTTCAACGGCGCCACACGGAGCCGCCGCCCTCCGTGCATGGGGGTGCCTGGGTGGGCACCCTCCTTGGCGTGGCCACCCTGCTCTGCGCTGGGGGCTGTGGCCAGGCTGCAGCTGCAGCGTCCCTGGTATTGCTCTCGGAGTTTCAGGTTTTTTCACCTGTACATCAGGGATGTGGTTGAGACTAAGCCCGGCAAGGTAGCAGAGCTGCGTTCCGTGCTTGCCTTGTACACAGGACAAAGTCAGGGAGGCTCAACATTACACGTGAGAACCTCTCGCGCCACTTACACGGCGCTGCCCTCATTCCGTTGGAAAGGCTGGCCCTTTAAGATAATGCAGCAAACGTGACTCGGGAAGGTGGCAGGGGAGACGCACTGTTGCAGCAACTTGAAGACAACCAGCAGGGAGGGACTAGCGCTGGGACCGAGGTTGTGGGAGGACTCTGAACTGCCCCCACCTGCCTGCGGCGTGGACCCGGTCCTGGGACCTCACCAGCGTCCAGCATCGTGTACGAGGCACAGACTGAAAGTGCAAACGAGACGGCCGCTCTGGGAGCTTCCTGTGATGCTTGGGCGGGAGAGGTGGGATGGACACGAAGAAGAGCCGTTCCGCAAACGGGAGCGGACTGTGCGGTTTCCTGGGAGGAGAGGCAGGAAGTCTGTGGGCAACCCAAGCCCAGGGAGCAAGAGCCTCAACCCGGAGGTGAGCGAGCGGGGGAGCCCCCTTGCTGAGAGCGTCTTGTTGGTGACAGAGGCTGGACATCTCACAGGTTCCTTCCAGGGAACAGGCCATTCTAACTCCACGAGGAGGCTTGTCCTTTCTGACACCGCATAGGTCATCCGGGCTCAGCCAGCCGCCTTCTTCCCAGGGGTCTTCGGCCTTCCTGTCTGTGTGCCCGGGGCGGTCCTGAGCATGTGGATTTGGGGGACTTGGATTTTGCTCTTGTAGCTTCTCAAGCCAGACCGGTGTCCTCTCTTCCTTCCCTTTGTGGGTCCCTGCTGCCCCCGGAATGAAATGTCACCTCCATGGCATCTGACCTCTCCTGGTCACTTCAGTGGCCAGGAGGGGTAAAGCAGAAGGTCGCAGAGAGGCTTTGCCAGGATTAAGGTGTGGAGGGAGGTGCACGGACTGGGCTGGGTGGACCCCTGGGGTGAGAGCACCCACTCGCAACATTTCTAACGCTCACATCTCCAGCCTGCTCCCCTTCCCCTGAGTCCCAGATGCAAACATACAGCTGTCACTCTGCACACAGAAAGCCAAGTTCACAAAGTTTGTTCCCGACACTGCTCTGCTCTGCAAACAGCGATCACCCGCTCAAATGCCAACCTGGAAATCAGGCATCCCCGCGACTCCTCTCTCCCCTTCTGCCATCAGCACACCCTCTCCATTCTGTCCACCTGTTCCTAAATCTCTCTTGGTCGTCCTCTTCCCCCCCACCTCCTTAAGGCACCATCATCCAGGTCGGGACCACCACAGGGCTTCCCAGCTGCTCTCCCAGCAGAAATGCTGCTGGGGGCCAGCACTGGCACACACCATCTCTCCCTTTACATGTAACCGCCATAGCAGGCAGGGGTCATGATGTCAAGCCTTATACAGATAAGGAAACAAGCTCAGAGAGACTGGGAGACCTGCCATGGTCACACCACTGCTTTGTAATTGCCTCAGTGTCCAGCGGGTTCCGACCACACCTGCATTGCTCCACCGGCCACAGGACATCTGAAATAGAAACGGCGGCAAGACTGGGGTGGGGCTGAGCGTGCTGGAGCTCAGATCATTCAGGGAAGTTCGTGTGTCAGTTCTGAATTTCCTTGTCACCTGCAAAGACGGTGAGTTGAATTTTCAATTCTGATACCTCTATCCTCCCCCGCCTCTACCCTCTTGATGTTCATAAGAATTCAGTACCCAGAAGTAATCAGAATCTCCCAGCTGTTCTAACAAGGGCAGCTGACATTTTCTGGACCAATCCACAGTTATCTCTATCTTCTTTCTACTGCAACACAGGTTATGAAAGCAGAAATAGTCGTGGTAGGGACAATGTGATTCAAACATGCAAACTGTGGCAAGCCCAAGGGAGAACACTAAGTCCTTTGCACAGGAGCCCTGAAGGCGGGTCTCAGCCAACGATGTTGCTGTCGGGAAGGATGATCAGCTGGGGCTCAGCAGCTTGAAGAAGCTCGGGGACCAGAAGAGAGGGAGATGAAAGTCACAATGGACTGGAGCCAGGCATCTCCAGGCCGGAGCTGGTCTGCTCACAGATCCCTCATAGTGGGTGCCCTTCCAGTCAAGGAGGTCGCTGGGGTGCAGTAGAGCTCTGCCTCTGGAGCCCCAAACTGGCTGCCCATTCCAACTCTGTCACTTCAGCAGCTTGTGTCTCTGGCCAGTTGGTCAACTTCTCTGAACCTCTGCTACCCTATATGTAAGTGAGGAGGCAAATATGTGAAAGTGATAGCTGCTCAGTTCAGTCGCTCAGTCGTGTCTGACTCTTCTCGACCCCATGAATGGCAGCACGCCAGGCCTCCTTGTCCATCACCATCTCCCGGAGTTCACTCAGATTCACGTTCATCGAGTCCGTGATGCCACTCAGCCATCTCATCCTCGGTTGTCCCCTTCTCCTCCTGCCCCCAATCCCACCCAGCATCAGAGTCTTTTCCAATGAGTCAACTCTTCTCATGAGGTAGCCAAAGTACTGGAGTTTCAGCTTTAGCATCAGTCCTTCCAGAGAAATCCCAGGACTGATCTCCTTTAGAATGGACTGGTTGAATCTCCTTGCAGTCCAAGGGACTCTCAAGAGTCTTCTCCAACACCACAGCGCAAAAGCATCAATTCTTTGGTGCTCAGCCTTCTTCACAGTCCAACTCTCACATCCATACATGACCACAGGAAAAACCATAGCCTTGACTAGATGGATCTTAGTCAGCAAAGTAATGTCTCTGCTTTTGAATATACTATCTAGGTGGGTCATAACTTTTCTTCCAAGGAGTAAGCGTCTTTTAATTTCATGGCTGCAATCACCATCTGCAGTGATTTTGGAGCCCCCCAAAATAAAGTCTGACACTGTTTCCACTGTTTCCCCATCTATTTCCCATGAAGTGATGGGACTGGATGCCATGATCTTCATTTTCTGAATGTTGAGCTTTAAGCCACCTTTTTCACTTTCCTCTTTCACTTTCACCAAGAGGCTTTTTAGTTCCTCTTCACTTTCTGCCTGCTCAGTCCTAACTCCACAGCTCCATGGACTGTAGCCCGCCAGGCTCCTCTGTCCGTGAGATTCTCCAGGCAAGAGTACTGGAGTGGGTTGCCATGCCCTTCTCCAGGGGATCTTCCTGACCCAGGATGGAACCTTGGTCTCCTGCATTGCAGGCAGATTCTTTACCAGCTGAGCCACCAGGGAAGCCCAAATGAGGAGGTAACAGGTAGCTATTTCAGAGAGGGTGAGTAAAAGTGTAGGTTGCTAAGGTAAGAACTGTTTTTTCTTGAAAGTGAGGTGAACCTATGGAAGATAAAATCACCCTTGTTAAAGGGCATGCTTCTGTGGGATTCGCACATTCACTATGTTGTGCAACCAGCTCTTCTATCTGGTTTCAACAGCTTCCAGTTCCCCAAAAGGGGGCCTGCTCCCATTCTGAATTTGCTTCTCCCCACAACCCATTAGGAAGGGAGGTCCTAATCTCAGCTCCAGGTCCAGTCAGCTGAGACCCTCGCCCTGCTCCTAAGCCTGAGTCCCTCACACCCACCCAGCAGCTATGCTGCTCTGCTCACCATCCCAAGAAGGATTTGTCAGTGTGAGATTCTGGCTCCTGGGCCCCTGAACACCTACTCAATTCAAACAAATCTTTACCAACACCCCCTAGGACTAAGCCTGGACAATTTGTGGGGAAATTCTCTACAATTCAGCTTTATCCTGGCAAAGACTCTGAGAAGTCTGCCTGTAATTCAACATTTAAAACAGTGTCCCATTTCTCTCTGACCAGAGACCCTTTAATTTTATCAAAGGGTCACCCAGGCCCTCCCTGCGGCTCCCATTTCAAGGGATACATGGGGATCGCTGGCCTTGTGGAAAAACATCAATTGAGCGCCTCCAAATGAAGGGCCTCTGGATAAACGACTTCATCTCCCTTATGCATCACTTCTTCATAACTAGCAAGATCTTGGTTGCAGGGAAATTACATTTTAAAAGGTTTTTTTTAATGGAGGTATAATTTATCTGTAAGACAAGATGCCTCCTTTCAAGTGTAGAGTTTTGGGAGCTTTAACACGTGCATTTGGTCAGGTAACCACCTCCAACGCTCAAGATACAGAACAATTCTAAGGCCCCGGCACTTCCTCATGGCCCCTGGCAGCTGCCTGTCTTCTGACCCCAGAGTCCACACAGTGCCTGGCGCTTTAGCCTCGCCTTTTCAGAGTGTCATCTAAATGGACTCACACCATAGGCGTCTTCGCTCAGCATGAAGCACCTGAGGCCGCAAGTGCGGCTGTAGACGGTTGGTCCTTTCACTGCTGACTCGCATCCCAGCGTTGCTGACTCGCATCCCAGCATGAGGAACTGAGCCCCAGTTTGTCTGTTCACCTGCCCGTCAAGGGTATGGGGGTTGTTCCCAGTTTGGGGCAACGATGAGTAAAGACACAAAAAGACACTCGCATACAGTTTTTGGACAAATATAAGCCTTCATTTTTCTTAGGTAAATACCTAGGAGTCGGGTTTGCTGGGTTGTATGGTAGATTCATGTTTAACTTTTTAAGAAACCGCCAATCTGGTTTTCAAAGCAGTCGAGCCATTTTGCATTCCCACCGGCAATGCAGGGGAGTTCTAGCTGCTCTGCCTCCTGGCCTGCGTGGAGTATTGTAACGTTTTAAAATTTTGCTCTAATCACTCTAATAGATACATAACAGGAAATAGCATTTTAAGCCAGCTTATTCTGTAATTTTTGATAAATTCTGGTATGGGCTAAATTGTGTCCCTCTCACCCACTCCAGTACCCTTGCCTGGAAAATCCCCTGGGCGGGGGAGCCTGGTAGGCTGCAGTCCATGGGGTCATGAAGAGTCGGACAGGACTGAGTGACTTCACTTTCACTTTTCACTTTCATGCATGGGAGAAGGAAATAGCAACCCACTCCAGTCTTCTTGCCTGGAGAATCCCAGGGATGGGGAGCCTAGTGGACTGCTGTCGGTGGGGTCGCACAGAGTCGGACACGACTGAAGCAACTTAGCAGCAGCAGCAACAAAGATACTTAAAAGTCCTAACTAATCCTCATATCTAGAAAAAGTCTAGTTAAAACTAAGTCATTAGGGTGGCACTAATTCAATGCGACTGTCCTTATCAAAAGGGGAAATTTAAATGCAGAGACTGACACACACAGAGGAAACTTAATGTGAAGAGACACAGAGAAGACAGCGTCTGTAAGGCAAGGAACTCACCCTGTCGACATCTTGATCTTGATCTCTGACTTCCAGCTTACAGGCTGAGAGAGATTAAATCTCTGTTTTCTATTAAGTGGCCCAGTCTGTGGTACTTTGTTATGGCAACCACAGGAAGCTAACACAGACGAGACGACAGAGGTGACATCTGTAAGTTTTGAACCCTGTTGATAAAATGACCCGTCACCTCCTGACTGACTGCAGGAACGCAACAGAACCAGCTTCTCTGCATCTCCCCGGGCGCTTCCGTCTTTGCCTGGCTGGCGCCTGCCTCCTGGGAGAAACCTTCTTTCAGGGAGTAGGATGAAGGGAAATGGAGGGTGTTCGGAGGCCCCTGCTTTGAGAGATGAGCTGAGAAGGGGCTAGCTGCAGAAGTCTCAGTCTGGATTTTGTTTTTCAAACAGGCCAGGCCTGGCTTTCCTGGTGGCTCAGTGGTCAAGAATCCGCCTGCCAAACCAGGAGACACCGGTTCCACCCCCGATCTGGGAAGATCCCGCATGCCGCCGAGCCACTAAGCCGGTAAGCCACCACTCAGGGCTTAGAGCCCGCGCTCTGGAGTCCAGGAGCCGCGACCACTGAGGTCCTCTCCGCTAGATCCAGGGCTCCGCAGCACCAGGAGCCGCCGCAGCGACAAGCCCACACCCTGCATTGGTGAGTAGTGCCCCTCGACCGCAGCCAGGGAAAGACCCCCACAGCGAGGAAGACCCAGCACGCCAGAAATAAACAGAGAAATCACACGCAAATAAGATAATTTCCTGTCTCCCTCGCTCCCCCGCCTCCAGGGCCCAGCAGCGGGACCTCCCCGCCGCGCGACTGAATAAGACGCGGCTTCATCAGAAGGCAGCTCCTTCAGAGGAACCGTGAACCCCTGACCGCAGAAGTCTTGGGGACAAACAGTGGAAACGGTTGCACGAAACAGGAATGCACGTACTGCCCCGTGGTACGCGAAACGTGGTTAGAGGCACTACGTCATGTGTATTTTTACCCCAATTAAAGAACAAAACGGTAAGAACCACGAGGGGAGAGCAGAGGGCGCGTGCGGCGCCTCGCTCAGCACTGTGCACCTGAGTCTTGTTAGCTCCCTACAGGAAGAGGTCGCGGCCCTGCTGATGTACTCGGAGACAACCACAGAGAGAGGTCCAGTCCCTTGCTCCAGGCCACACAGGGCCTGGCATAAGGGTGCTCTGCAGGCAGTCGTGGCTCGCGAGCCGCCCCGGGCGACGGCAGGTGCCGGCCCGGTGCACCGGAGCGGCTGCACCGGCGCGCGGGCCTCGAGCGCCCGGCCGCACAGGATTGGCTGCTGGGAAGGGGCGGGGCTCCCGGCGGCCGGGGGCGGGGTCGCTCCGAGCCGTAAATACGGCGCCACATGGCTGGGGCTGGGGAGGCCCGGGGGCGGTGCGGAAGGCGCAGGCGCACTGCGTGGGGGTGCGACTCGGCCTCCGGCCCCCCCGCGGCCCTGACTTCTCGCGAGAGGAGGAGCAGGGGGCGGGGCCGGTGGAGGGGCGGCCTCGAGCGGCGCCGCCGGTCGCGAGGCGTTGGAGGCGCGGGCTGCGGCGCGAGGTGAGGCGATGCGAGGGGACGTGAGGGGCGCGCGAGGCGAGGCGGGCGGCGCGACGCGGGGTGCAGGGTGAGTGGGGCAGGGGGCGCGGGCCCGGGGAGGCGCCGGCGAGCGGAGGCTGGTCCTGCCCTCAGCCGCCGGGGCAGGTCCGGCGCGGCCCCGGGCCGAGCCCCCGCCCGGCGCCGCGTGACCTTGGCCGCGCTCGCACCGTCTCTGAGCCCCGGTCCTGCGGGGACGAGGGGGACCTGGGCCGGGCGCTGCAGCTCGCGGCCGGTCCACTCCCGCCGTCGCGGCTGGTCCCCGCCCGTTTCGGCCGCCGGGCATGGATCCTGCAGGCGGCCGGCGGCGGCGGCCGGGGGTCTTCGGCTCCCCCCTCGGGCTGGTCGGGAGCGTGGAGCCGGGGCAGGCGCTCGGGGCTCCGCGCGGGGCCGGGCGCCCCGGGCGCACGCATGCCCCCGCCGGCCTCCTGCCGAGCGGCCCCGCCCGAAGCCGCGGGCATTCCCCCGTCCCGCTGACCGCCGGCCTGAGCTGCAGCCCTGGCCGAGGCGGGCGCGTCCTGGAAGAGCACCGCTCGGAAACGGCGCGAGGAAGCCATGTATTAGTCGCGAACAGTAGGACTTATATCTTCCACTTGGGCTCGCAGCCACCGAGACATCTCCGGCGAGCCTTTGGCTGGAGCCGAGGTTCCGTCTGGCGCGGAGCACAGCAAGCCACAGTGTTCCTGTGATTATTGAATTATTTATTTTATGATTCGACGCCGGAGAGACGCGGGAGACCCGGGGCGAATGAGAATGTGGACTGGGGGAGAGTCGATGCAAGCGCCTCTCTAAGGAGACTGTCTCCCAGTGTGTGGATCCAGGCAGCGGGCAGCTGAGAAACAGCTCAGTTGGTCCTCACTTGCCCCCAAACCAAGACACAGTCTAGCCCTTCTCTGTGAACATCTGGTGTTGGGAATGTGAGACAGGGCTGGTGTCAGGGTGAAAAAGGAGATACTAGGAAGATTTTTTAAAATACTGAAGTATAATTGATGTAGCACTGTGTAAGTTTAAGCTATGCAGAGTGTTGATTTGATACACTTATTTGCAACACTACCACCTAAGTGTCAGCCAACACCTAGGAAATTGTTGCCTGAAGGTAGCACTGCCGAGAGCTGCGTGGAAACGCATGGGTGTTTCGCTTTCTTGCCAGATGGTTTCTGAGACCCTGGGCTGGTGTTTTCAAGCCGGCAGTGCTGTTTGCTGTCACTCAGTGTGCACCTCCTTCATCATCTGAGCAAACAGTGAGCCTCTCATCCTTTGTAAGATGCCAGGTAGGGCGAGAAGCTAGTCATATGGTTAGTAATATGACTGTGATGCCCTGTGATTAGTGTTGTCATCTAGGTGTTTACAAAGTGCGAAGAAAGAGGGAGCAGCTAACCTCGTTGTTAGGTGTTGCAGAAGTTTTCCATAGTGGAGGTGACATGAGTTGGGCCTTGAGAGATGAGTGAAGTTTGGGGAGAACATTCCAGGGTGTGTGAAAACGAGGAAGTGACTAGAATGTTTGAGGGGAGGGAGCAGTGAGTCCCTGTGTTGATTGGAGGATGGGGTTTGAGGATTGAAATGCAAGCTAAGGCCAGAAAGAGGTTTCTGATCGAGGGGTCTTGAATGCTTTGCCAGGGAGCTTGACTTTATCCTCTTGGTGAGGGGTAGTCAAGGTTTGGGGTGGAATGTGAAAGATGTGTTTTACAGAAGTAATCCTTGTGAGCACAGAGGAATGGGTCCAGGGTATCAGGAGACGGAGACTGAGTTGGGTACAGTTATAGGGGGCGTGGGTCAGAACAGAGGCAGAGAAACAAGGGCGCCGGCTTGAAAGCAGCAGACAAGTCCACGGTGCTGCTACGCTCGGGGATGTGGTGAGAGGGAGCGGCAGAGGCGGAAGCAGCCAGGATGCCTCAGGGGGGTGCTGAGGAGGGCCGGCGCCGAGCTGGGGAATACTGGAGCAAAGGCAGGGAAGGAAGGGGCCAAAATGCATTTGATTTTTAGACTTGTGAAATTTACGGTATTTCTGGGCCATCCTGGGTGAGACGTGCTCTTGGAGAGAAAGAATGTGCCCTGGGAGGGAATCCTAGGGAATGCCAGCAGGAAAGGGGCAGATGGCAGAAGAGGAGCACGTTGGATGGTTGACAAAGGAAATGAGCTTCCTGTCATTACTGCGTAGTCACTAAGGCTAGTGAGCGGTTCTCATCCAGAAAGGTCTCAGGTTGAAGTGCCATTCCTGGATAAGAGACAGGATATTGATAATACTGAAACAAATGCTGCTAGTTTGTAGTTTTTTTAAACTAACATCTTCAGTTTCCATTTTTAGATTGTTTCTTTCTCTTTTTCTTCGGAGAGGAGTGGCTAGTTTCACAGTGCTTAGTGGATCTGTGGCTGCAGCCAAGCTCGTTGTTCACCAGTCATTTGCCAGCAGGTGTGCTTAATGATAACTGACTCAGTAACTCAGCACTTCCTCTACTTAACCAAGGTGGGAGTTTCTGTAACTGCTTAAGAGCTGAAGTTCAGAAGAGGAATAGGAAACCCTGGGTGTAGTTGAGTGGGGGAGAAGGGGTAGACTGCTGTACAGGACACAAGAGGATGAAGTAAATGGAGCCTGTGTGGCTCCCAGAATACTGTCAACTGGTACTTCTCCTTCCAGGCAGGAGAATGGAAGACTTTCTGGGGAAAGTGAGTAGCTGAGAAAGGATATAAGAATAATGACAGTAAGGCCCACAGTAAGGAGGCCCAGTTGGATCACTCAGTAACGAAGCTCATAGTTAATGACGATAATAACTCCCTTCTAGAGTCCAAAGCTTCCAGGTTCTTTTAATCCCCTTCTCCTTAAATAGGACTGGATAACCAGGGACAAGTGACGAAACCTCTGATTGGGAAGACAGGGATTGTAACGCACACTTGGAAGCAGTAGAGAGTATGCCGGAAGAAACCTTAAAAAGCGTGCTGTCACTAATACACACATGGAGAGGGAAGACATCGCACCAGCGGGCGAGAGCACGAGGCTCTCTTGTGTGTGTGTCATTGGAGCATAGTTGCTTTACAGTGTTGTGCTTCTGCTGTGCAGCAAAGTGAGTCAGCCACACTTATACATACATCCCCTCTTTCCTTGGATTTCCTTTCCATTTAGGAAAAGGTCACCACAGAGGATTGAGGATTTTTTTTTTTGTTTAAAGGAGCATTCAGAAATCCAAAAAGATGACTCATGTGTATAAATACAGTGAAAGAAATAAAAAACTCAGTAGGTGAAGAAGTCGACAGCTCAGGAAATAGAACGACAACAAAAAGAGATGGGAAATGAGAGAAAAAAGAAAGTTAAGCGATCAGACGAGGCAGTCCACATGATGAGAGTTTCAGCAAGAAATAAAATGGGATAAAATCATCCGCAGTATCATAAGGAAAATCCTAAAACCAAAGCTTCCTCCTTTGAAGGGGCCCACTGAGCGACCAGCACCACAGATGAAGATGCAGGCATCTGTCACTCACCTCGTCCGTTCAGTTCCCAGTTTGGATATTCAGAGTGTGGGTAGCAAGTTTGTATAGGGAGGAATACTGAATTTCTGGGAGTGACTAGTGAGAGTTTGGAAGCAAGGAGTTTACTTGAACGTCCATCTAAAAGTATGTGTTTCAGAATTTCCATGGTGAGAGTTCACATGGAGAGAGAACCATGCATGCTCTCTCCAAGGCACATGGCTGTGAACTTTCAGAACTCTGGACTAAGAAGATTGTGTTAGCTTCTAGAAAAAGAACAGAGTTCACCAACGGGCCATCACAGGATGGAGCAGAATGGCTTGGGAACCATCTACAGGAGCATTAGAAGCTCGGAGGCAAGAGAGCATTGCTTTCAAAATTCTGAAGGAAAATATTTTACCTTGATTTCTAAAATCAGGCAAAGAAGGGTAGAATAAAGATATTTTCACACTTGCTCCAAAAATTTGTCTCTCATGACTGGCAAGCGTACTTTCCCAGAATAAGGTGGGGAGTCTGGAAAGTCAGAACTAGAAGAGACAGAATTATCCTCAGAGGAAAGGTGAAAAGAATCTGCTGGGTCGGTGGAGAAGCTGGGATGCCAGCCAAGCCAGGCACTGGGTAGGGAGGGCAGGTATCTCATGACTTGAGCCTCGATGTTTCCTCAAAGGGATTTTTGGGGGAAGATGAAAGACAGAGTCCCTGGTGCTCCGAAGCATCTGGGAGGAGGTTTCAACAGTTGGCAGAGCTGGGGCTGTAGCAGTGATAAGTACATAGAAAACAAAGCAAATGAAAGCAGGAGACGATTAACAAGTTCCAGGGAAAATAAGCCGTTGTGCAGGAAAGAAAAATAATTATGGTGTACTGCAAGGCTTTGCTGTGAATAGCCTTTGCGCAACGGTAATAATTTATGTAAACATTGAATGTCGCTCTCATTAAAATGCCTGTCTGGGGGAGGCGTGGAGATGAGCGTGGCATGGTTGTTTGAAGGGCTGATGGAGGAAAGAAAGACTACATTTCTGCCTGCCACTTGCCACTATTTGGGGAAGCCAGTGGATGATACCCAAGCTGAACTGTTCGGGTATCTCCCAGGGCAATTACCTAGAGGCAGGTGGTAGCACCGAAAGAGACAGCTAAGAATGAGGGAGGGCTTCCCTGGCAGGGCAGTGATTAAGACTCTGTGCTCCCACTGCAGGGGTGCGGGTTTGATCCTTGGCCAAGGAACTGTGACCGCACATGCCGTGTGGCCAAAAACAGCTACAAAGAGGGGAGAAAGATGGAGACGGGTAACAGGAAAGCAGGACTGGGGGCTGTGTGCATAGTTAACTCCGGCCATGATATGATCCTTTTTCATGACATTGATCAAAACAAAGACAAAGCAGTAAGCGTCCTGCTCCAGTGGCAGAAGAGGCCAGACGCGCGGTGGTGTGTGTGCAGCTGGGTCACTCACCAGGCTCTCTCTTACGGGCAGAGTCTGCTTGTTCTTATTTCCTCTCCATCATTGTTATTGTTCTCAGTGTCCTGTCTCTTGGCTGTGGTCACGTATCAGAGACTTGGTGCTTTCTTTAGCTTTTTTCTTTTAACTTGTTAAGGAATTTTATTCATGGGGTTCTTGTGGCAAGAATACTGGAGTGGTTTGCCATTCCCTCCTCCAGTGGGTCACGTCTCGGCAGAACTCTTCGCTGTCACCTGTCTGTCTTGGGTGGGCTTGCACAGCGTGGCTCGTCGCTTCAGTGAGTCATGCAGCCCCTTCGCCAGGACGAGGCTGTGACCCACGAATCTGAGCAAACTCCAGGAGATAGTGAGGGACAGGCAAGCCTGGCATGCTGCAGTCAACAGTCAGATAGCACTTCGCAACTGAAAAATTAACAACAAAAGGAATTTAAAATATATCCAAAAGTAGAGATGATAATATTATTAGCTCTTCTTTACTTACTACCGAGTGTCAGAAATTGTGAAATCCGAGTCAGACATGTTTGTCTGTTTGTTAGCATAACATCCCTTTATTGAGCACCTGTTATATTCCTAGCACTCTCCATAGCCTTGAGGCTACAACTGTGACAGACTTGGAAGGGTCAAGTACCTCCCTTCTGAAGTTTATATTCTAGTACAGATAGACAGTAAGCAGATATACTAGTGATTATTTAACATTCAGTTCAGTTCAGTCGCTCAGTTATGTCCGACTCCTTGTGACCCCGTGAACCGAAGCACGCCAGGCCTCCCTGTCCATCACCAACTCCTGGAGTCCATCCAGACCCATGTCCATCGAGTCGGTGATGCCATCCAACCATCTCATCCTCTGCCGTTCCCTTCTCCTCCTGCCCTCAATCTTTCCCAGCATCAGAGTCTTTTCACATGAGTCAGTTCTTCGCATCAGGTGGCCAAAGGATTGGAGTTTCAGCTTCAACATCAGTCCTTCCAATGAACACCCACGACTGATCTCCTTCAGAATGGACTGGTTGGATCTCCTTCCAGTCCAAGGGACTCTCAAGAGTCTTCTCCAACACCACTGTTCAAAAGCATCAGTTCTTCAGCGCTCAGCTTTCTTCACAGTCCAATTCTCACATCCATACATGACCACTGGAAAAACCACAGCCTTGACCAGACGGACCTTTGTTGGCAAAGTGATGTCTCTGCTTTTTAATATGCTGTCTAGGCTGGTCATGACTCTCCTTCCCAGAAGTAAGCGTCTTTTAGTTTCATATTAGGTGATGACAGATGACACAGAGAAGAAGCAGGTGTGAAGGATGGGCTGGCAGGGTGGGGAGTGACCAGGGAAGCCGTGCTGATGAGGTGAGGTGCCGAGGTGAGCCGCAGGATGCCCGGCTGAGAGCCGTCCAGGCAGTGGGAGCCTGGTCGGTGCAGGCGGTGGACAGCGCCGTTGATGGGGAGTGAACGGCATGTGAGTGTGGGATCCCAGTCCTGCGGGGCTTGTCATGGGCCATTGTGAGGACTGGAAATGGGAAGACATTGGACCCCAGTGATTGAGAGTTTGAGTGGAGCCATGCCGTGATCTGACTTTTGGCAGAATAACCATGGGCTACAGTATATGAACACAAGAGCAGAGGCGGGGAGACCAGGTCAGAGGCTGCTGCAGTAACGCAGGTGAGAGCTGGCTGAGAAAGATTAGGGTCTGCACATATTAAGTAGGGAAAGCCCTTAATCAGGTTGTTCAGCTAATCATAGTAAAATTTATTATCTATTTTCCCTGGAAATCATTTCTTTGAATTGACTTAGCTCTGGGAAATGAGTTACTGTTTTGATCTCCTTCCAGTCCAAGGGACTCTCAAGAGTCTTCTCCAACACCACTGTTCAAAAGCATCAGTTCTTCAGCGCTCAGCTTTCTTCACAGTCCAATTCTCACATCCATACATGACCACTGGAAAAACCACAGCCTTGACCAGACGGACCTTTGTTGGCAAAGTGATGTCTCTGCTTTTTAATATGCTGTCTAGGCTGGTCATGACTCTCCTTCCCAGAAGTAAGCGTCTTTTAGTTTCATATTAGGTGATGACAGATGACACAGAGAAGAAGCAGGTGTGAAGGATGGGCTGGCAGGGTGGGGAGTGACCAGGGAAGCCGTGCTGATGAGGTGAGGTGCCGAGGTGAGCCGCAGGATGCCCGGCTGAGAGCCGTCCAGGCAGTGGGAGCCTGGTCGGTGCAGGCGGTGGACAGCGCCGTTGATGGGGAGTGAACGGCATGTGAGTGTGGGATCCCAGTCCTGCGGGGCTTGTCATGGGCCATTGTGAGGACTGGAAATGGGAAGACATTGGACCCCAGTGATTGAGAGTTTGAGTGGAGCCATGCCGTGATCTGACTTTTGGCAGAATAACCATGGGCTACAGTATATGAACACAAGAGCAGAGGCGGGGAGACCAGGTCAGAGGCTGCTGCAGTAACGCAGGTGAGAGTGGCTGAGAAAGATTAGGGTCTGCACATATTAAGTAGGGAAAGCCCTTAATCAGGTTGTTCAGCTAATCATAGTAAAATTTATTATCTATTTTCCCTGGAAATCATTTCTTTGAATTGACTTAGCTCTGGGAAATGAGTTACTGTTTGGATTCCAGAGTCAAATACCTTGCAACAAGTCTTTGAGTCCTGTGAGGAATACAGAAGAAATAGTGGACATGGGGCCTGTCTCCCGAGAACCTGAAATCTGATTTGGGAAACGGGGCCAGAGCGCCTGCCTTAATGTCCTGGCTGCTTGTGAGGCTCTCCCTGGGCTCAAACACCAGGTGTGAAGGCACCATGTCAACAGATGACCGTCTGCGCTGTGGCCAGCTCTCTGGGAAGTTACTTTATTTCAAAGGCCAAGTTTGGCTCAGTGTTCATTCAGGTCTTCTGGGATGAATATCAGCCTTTGGTCTCATCAGTGTGACCTTTTATTACTTATTTTATTTGGATGCACTGTCAGATTTAGTTCTCAGGGTTAACTGAATCAAGTGAAGTGATTTTACAAGCAGATAAACCCCAGTGCTGGTGGCATGAAGTGAAGAGACACCTCTCAATAGGGGTTCAGTCCAGCACCAGAGCATCAGTTGCAGGCTGGGTGACAGAGGGTACACGGAGTAAATGTTGATTCACTGGCAAACTTTCCCGATTTCTGTCGACTGCAGTGATGAGAACCACGGAATTATTTGCCTTATATAGTGTTTGCAAAGCTGGATAAGAAGTAGATAGATAGTAGATATATACTCTTTGCCAGTAACATAACTATATAAAATTTGAAACATTCTTGGACTTCTTAATGAAGGTCATGTCATTTGATTTAAGGCCCAGATGTTGGTTATTTGGACAAGGAGAAGCGAATTCTCTCAGAAATAAAGGTGGTAAAAATTTGAATGCCCAGAAAAACCAACCAATTCCACATTAAGTATCTCCTGAGAGGCGGGTGGAGTGTAATAGCTGAGAGTGTAGGCTCTGGAATCGGTTGCAGGTGTCGGCTCTGAGCAGCGGCCGCTGTTCACGCCTGGGCAGCTTGCCGGCTACTCTGCCCGACTCTGTCAGCATCACTGTGAGGGTGAAAGGGCTTAAGACACGCAGCCCTTACAGCCGCACGGTGGAAGCATAATGGCTACTGCTGTTTTTATTACAAAGTTAATTAAATCATGCATTCTTATTTGACTGCTCATAACTGGATATTGATAGATGGCATGACTAATAATAAAAATGTATTTGAGAGCCACATGAGACAGCAGGATAAATGGGGCCAGTGGTATAGTCTAGAGAACATATACTTTACTGTTTTACAAACATTTAGCTGATACTTTGTCGTTTTCATCCTCTCAGTAGCTGTGGTTAGCAGAAAGACCTTAATTATTTTTGTTTTATAGGTAAAGAGGTAAAACTCAGACTTTAAGAAATAGCCCCGGCCGCTCAGCAGAGACTGGACTGAGCCTCAGAATTCCTGCCCTTTTCTTCCCAGCCTCTGAATGTGTATATAGAATCCCTGCCCTTCTTTTCCCAGCCTCTGAATGTGTGTGTGGAATCCCTGTCCTTCTCTTCCAGCCTCTGAATGTGTGTGTGGAATCCCTGCCCTTCTCTTCCAGCCTCTGAATGTGTGTATAGTACTTCAGTGCTGGTGTTTGTATCCTGAATGGTAGAAGTAAGTGACAGCTGCTTAGTTGCATAGAGTTTATGCTGCAAAGTTTTTACTCTTGGAGAATGAATCAATAAGATCACTCACATTTTTTCCCCTTGCAGTCAAATGCATCAAAGTATAATTTGCATGCAATAAAATGCACGCATTTTAAGTGTAAAGGTCCAGACAGATATGCCACCTGTGTAGCCACCCTTGCAGACAGTGGAATAGAAAGCTTCCCTCACCCACATTTGCCCCTGTCCTTGGCGGTTGATGATTTCTGTTACTAATTTGGCCTTTTATAAACTTGATACCTGAAATCGTGTGGCATGTGCTTTTTCGTCTCTGGGTTTTTGTTTAGTACATGCGGGATCAACTGTGTGGTTGCGTGTATGGATGTGTGAGTCGGTGGCTCATTCTTTTATCGTTGAGTGGTTTTTCTGCTAAATGAGCACACCAGTTTGTTGATTCATTCGCCTGTTGGTGGACCTTGGGATTGTGTTCAGTTTGTAGTAATTTTGAATAAAGTCACAGGGAACATTCTTGTACAGCTCTCTGTGTGGACAGTAATTTCATTCATGGATAGTGTCTTTGGTGTTATCTAAAAGGTATCACCATATGCAAGGTCATTTAAGTTTTCTTCTAGGAGCTTGAGTCGTTTTGCATTTCACATTTAGGTCTGCTATCCATTTTGAGCTAACTTCTGTGAGGGGTGGAAGTTGTGTCTAGATTCTTTTTTCCACCTGCGGATGTCCAGATGTCCCAGCACCGTCTGTTGCAGACTGTCTTGCCCCATTGTCTTGCCTTCGCTCCTTTGGTGGAGTAGGCTGACTGTGTGGGGTCTGCCTCGGGGCTCCATCCTGTCCCGCTGCTCTTGCTCTCTGTTCTTTGCCGGCACCGCCCCATGTGGGTTCCTGCAGCTTTGTGGTAGGTCCTGAAGCCTGACAGCACCAGGCTCCCAGCTCTGTTCTTCCCCTTCAGTATTGTGTTGGCTACTCGGGGTCTCTTGCCTCCACGCACAAACTTTAGAAAGAGTTTGTTGATGTCCACAGAGAACTTGCTGGGATTTTGGTTCGGATTAGTCTGTCGATGGAGCTGGGAAGAACTGACATCTTGACAATATTGAGTCTTCCTATCCTTAGCAGTTTGCACATGGAATATCTCTTCATTTATTTAGTTCTACTGATTTCATTCATCAGAATTTTTCAGTTTTCCTCATAGAGATCTCGTACATATTAAATTTATACGTATTTTATTTGGGAAAGGTGCTAATAAATGGAATTGTGTTTTAATTTCAAATTCCACTTGTCCATTGCTGACATATAGGAAAATGGTTACCTTTTGTATATTAACCTTGTGCCCCACACACTTACTCTAATCACTTGAGCCTGTAAAATTTATAATGGAAAATGATGATCTAAGGTTCATATAGCGTATTCTGATGGTCAGTTTGATTCATCTTTAAATCGAATCCCTAAGCTTTATTCTAGAATATCTGCTGTTATGGATCTTATAGAACCTTCCAGGAAGTGAAAAATCTGCTTGATATTTTTAAATACAATCTTTTGGCTTTTTAAATGTCTCAGCATAAAAAAAAAAAAAACTGGTCTGTATGCAAAAAAAGCTGATATCAATTTTTTTCATAATAACCGAAAGAGAGAACGAACTCCAAAGTTCATCAGTTGGTAAACGGATGAACAGATAGTGGTTTGTCCACACAGCAGGCACTGTTCAGCCGTGACACAAGCAATGTCCTGGACAAGTCTCAGAAGCGTCTTGTTAAGGGAAGGAAGCCGAATGCAAGCCCCGCTTCCCGTGTGATCCCCTTTCTGTGGCATTAGAGGCAGGACCCAGGGCAGGTGGCAGGCTGGCAGCGCCGGGGCTGGATGTTGGGGAGGGTGCGGGCACTTCGGGGGATGATGGGAACGCTCCGTGTCTTCAACACAGTGTTCATTTGCCCAGACTCATCAGACTGTGCAGTTTAAAAGAGTGCGTTTTATTGTGTATAAATCATACCTCAGTAAACTTCACTTAGAAAAAAAAGCATAGGCGCTAATGTGATTTAATCAGGAAAGAACAGTCTTTTAAACAAATGGGGTGCTGGAACAGCAGGATTTCTATAGGGGAAAAAAGAGTCTCAGCTTCTCCCTCTGGAATACTTGTACTGGGTATTCTGTACTGGCTGAGATTCTCTGCATTTAGCATTCCTTTCCACAACAACAGATCCGTTAATTTCCATTTATTACCACTCACTGTTTAATTCTCGCTGGCTTGATCATTTGTATCTATAATATGTAGTAACTACACAAACACACACAGACCCACAGACCCCAGTCCAAATGAGAAAATAAACAGTCATATCTTAGTGAGGGCTCTCCAGAGAAACAGAACCCCAGTAAGGGGTGTGTGTGTGTGTGTGTCTGCGTGTCTGCGTGTGTATTTATCCCAAGGAGTTGCCTCCATGAAACTCGGGATGGAGGCTGAGAGGTTCAGGTCCAGGGAGCCGCTGGTGTGTTCCAGTCTGCGTCTGAAGGCCTGAGAGCCAGGAGCCCAGTGGCGCGGGCCCCAGTGCTTGGCCGAGTCCGCAGGCGGGAGACCAGTGCTCCAGTTCAGACAGTCGGGGGAGATGGAGTTCTCTGCCCTTGCCCCTTCGTTCTCTCCAGGCTTGCAACAAAGTGAGTGAGGCCAGCCTACGCTGGCGAGGACCATCTGCTTTACTCAGCCTACCGATTCAGACTTGAACCTCATCCAGAATCGCCCTCACAGACACGCAGAGTGTGGGACCGACTACCTGTGCAGCCGGAGCCCAGTCGGGTTGGCGTGTGAAATGAGCACACTCCACTGGACCTGGCTGCGCGTTCTGCCATTGAATTGTGGGAAACGCCCTTACACGCGTCTGATTGTGGGTCTGGCCGTGTGGCCCCTGCTTTCAGTGTGGGGGTGACATGCTCCTGAGTGTGAGGGGGGTCGGCCCTCAGCTCTGTGTCAGAGGCCTCCCCTCTTCCTGGACTCCTGTCTCGTCGGCACGACGGCTCCTTCGGGCGGCAGCCATGGGTGGGCCACAGCTTGCCTGGGCTGCTCGCCTCCAGGGGCGGCCGCGTCTGCTCTGGCGTCATACCCTGCCCTGTGTGAGCAGAATGCTCCACAGCCCCCCTGGGCCCAGAAACTCTCTGCCTAGCCAGTGTTCTGCTTTGGTGGAAACCAGCCCTCCCGAGATGAAGCTTCTGGCTCAGCTCTGCTGTTGGTTCTGTTGCTGGAGGCAGAGCTCGACACTGACAGGGAGCATTTCCTCTGTGAAGGCTCTTGCTCTGCTGCTTCAAAACTGGTGGGGCTTTTTGTTGACTGCTTTTTGAAATACTGGGAGATTTATGTTCAGAAATAATGCCCTTACTCTGCGAATCAGAAGTTACGTTATGAGGTCGCTGTTGTTCCCGGGCGTGCTTTGGAAGCAGCCTGGTTCTCAGCGGGCTTCCCCAGTGGCTCAGCAAATCCTCCTGTGATGCAGGAGGTACAGGAGATGCGGGTTTGATCCCTGGGTCAGGAAGATCCCCTAGAGGAGGGCTTGGCAACCGACTCCAGGATTCTTGCCAGGAGAGTCCCATGGGCAGAAGAGCCTGGCAGCCTGCAGTCCACGGGGCCACACAGACTCGGACAGCACTGGCGTGTCTGAGCACGCACGGCGGTTCTCAGCCTGGTTTCCCCCGCCATTCTGCTCTCTCGCCCAGAGGACGGGGAGGTGTTTCCTGGGTTTTCCTGCTTGAGCCGCCCAGGCTGCTGGGCCCGAAGTTCCCAGATGTTCTTTTGAGGAGTCAGGCTTGCTGGCCTCCGCTCCGCCCGCTCCGCTCGCGCCTCTGCTCTCTCGCCGCGGCTCCAGACGCGTGCTCTTGGGCTCCCAGCGCGTGCGGAGGCAGCCGTGGGCCCTCCTCCCGGAGGCCTGCTCTCACAGCCCATTCCCGCGCAGCCCGCCGGGTGTCCACCACGGCTGCCTCTGTGGCTTGTTTGAGGCTAGAGGTGACGACACAGAGGACTGCCCTTGCTCCTTGATGTCAAAAATGCGCCGTGGCCTCGGCCTCGTGGGTCAGCGCTGCCTCGCTTGGCGCGTAGGCACGCGTCCCTGTGGTGTGGAAGGGCTGGAAGGGGCCTGACGTGGCAGGACGCCAGGGCGAGACAAGGCTCCGGGACCAACTTTCCCAATGAGTGACCAGACGCAGCGTTTCCGCCATCCCAGGGGGAAGAGCTGTCCTGTTTTTGTGCGATAACCCCAATTATAAATTTTTAAGCCTTTGGTGTTTGCTTAATAAACAGATGGCAGGTAGAGTCACCTGTGGAGGTTTCGCACAGGTTGTACGAGTAACCTGTGGCTCCCGCAGCAGGCTCCGAGCTTACCTCTGACGGTTCTCTCCCATACCTAGGCCTTGCTTTAGTTTTCACCCACTGCCCGACATTTGCCTTATTCATGCAGCATCTCCTCTTGGAAACTCCCCCACAAGTCGATTGTTACAGCTCTAATTCAGTTTTCTTCCTCCAGTGTTTTCTTTGTGGTGAAATATGCATAACATGAAAGTGCCACCCTGGCCAGGTTTACGGGCACCGCAGGGGCACGAGCTGCTCCCGCTCCTGTGGGGCCACCACCACCCCCCGTCGTGAGAACTCAGGTCATCGCCCAGACTCAGACTCTGCACCCACTGAGCACTGACGGCCCAGCCCTCCCAGCCCCTGGCACTGGCGCTTCTGCTTCCAGAGAGCTTCATAGAGAAGCTCTTCTGCTTCTCTCTGAATCCGAGCCCTGGAGGAGCCTCGTGTAAGTGGAAACAACCGTGTCTGTCCTTTTGTGACTGTGATCGTGTCTCTTCCTGGCGGTTATTCATAAAGAGTCAGAGTTTGGGAAGGATGCTGTAGACACTGGCGTTTATTAACGTGCACATACTGCTTCTTGGTTGGAAAGTAAAGCGTTCACGTCATCAGGCCAGGTGGTTCTTTGCGTTCTAAATACGTGGCCGATCTGTGATGTGTCCACAAGATGCGACCGTGGCTCAGCGCCGCCTCTGCTCTGCTTGTTGATCCCAATATTAAAAGTGAAAGCTGGTCTCTTAAATCACCTGACATCTTAAGTTACTTTTTCCCTTTGCTGCTTTCTCAGCCTGTAACCAACTTTTTTTTTAATGTGATTTTATCTTCATCCTTATAAACTGTACAGCCTGGCACATCTTTGAGGAGGGAAGGTCTTGAAATCTTCAGTGACGTGGGTACTTGTGATCTAGTTTAAAAATAGGTTGTAAAAGTGAGTGATTACCACCATGGCCGTTGAAAGGGCATCGAAAGCTATCGCAGCGCTGCTCCTCATCTCACTGCCTCCCGCTCGAAGGGAGCCGGCTGAGTTGCAGCGGCAGCTGTGCAAGAGGCAGCAGACACTCAGCAGCAGTCTTGCTTAGGATTTCTGTGGCGTGCCCATCACCTGTGTAATGTGTAATGATTGCATGCTGTTGTTCAGCCGCCAAGTCGTGTCCAACTCTGCGACCCCATGGGCCGCAGCACGCCAGGCCCCTCGTCCTTCACTGTTTCCCAGAGCTCACTCAGTCTCCCGTACATCGAGTCAGTAACGCCATCCAGCCATCTCATCCTGTGTCACCCCCTCCTCCTCCCGCCTTCCGTCTTTCCCAGCATCAGGGTCTTCTCCAGTGAGACAGTTCTTCGCATCAGGTGGCCAAAGTATTGGAGCTTCAGCTTCAGCATCAGTGCTTCTGATGAATATTTAGGGTTGGTTTCCTTTAGGATTGACTGGTTGGATCTCCCTGCTGTCTAAGGGACTGTCGAGAGTCTTTTCCAGCACCGCAGTCTGCCAACATCTTTACCATGAGTATGTATCACTTTTCCATTAAAAAAAAAAATTTGAGTTGAGGGTAAACAAAAGCTGCAAAGGTGCACAGAGACTGTCCTCAAATTTCTGCCTAGTAAAAATGTGTTGGATGCCAGGGGCATAGTCTATTAGAGATGTAGACTCAGGCGCACACCGGGAGCCGTCCCGAGAGTGCTCAGCCGGGGCTCTCCTTTGGACTTCCCAGGACGAGCTCCGTCCCTCTGGGACCGAGGTCCGGCTTAGCGAGCAGCCCACTCTGGGTCCGGCCCACGGATGGTTACTGGGCAGCCCCTCCATGGGCTTGACTCGGCTTCAGGCCTTCTCTTCTGGAGTTGCCCCTCTGCCAGGCGACCGCCCTCCACAGCGCACACGTGTCTTCCCTCTGAGCAGCCCCGCTCCTGGTGGCCCCCGCGTCTGCCGGGGCTGTGGGTGAAGGCTGGGCCCCGGCAGAAGCCTGCCCGGGGCACGCGCTCCCTTAGCCTCTCACAGGGCCCGGCTCACGTGTTCGTTTGGATGATGTGGACGCAGCAGAAGGGGCTTGGGGTGGGGCAGAGGGGTCCCATCACGTGGGGAAGCTGACGCCCGCCCGCCAGGCCCCCGCAAAGCTCAGCTCACAGAGGGTGGAGAGGCGGAGAAGCGGCCCCTCCAGGCTGCAGGCTGGGAGAGGGCCTTAATCGCTCACGTGGCCTCTGTTGTCTTCCAGCTTCCTCAGAGCGCGGCGCCCGTCTCGCCCGGAAGCTGAAGTGAAGGGCCCAGGGCAAGGCCCCTGCGTCCATGGACACGATGAGCAAGAGCCGGCTCTTCCGCCTGTGGCTGGTCTTGGGGTCCGCCTGCGTGGTCCTGCTGATCATTGTGTACTGGGACAGCATGGGCCCCGCCCACTTCACCCTGCGCTCGGCCCTCTCCAGGCCACACTCGCTGAAGCCCTTCCCCAGCCCCCATGCAGCGCCCGCGGATGTCTTCACCTCCAGCCTTGAGACTTGGGAGAGCTTCGTCGGGGAGAAGCAGGGCCCTCTTTTGGGTAAAAGGGTGGAGCAGCCCTCCCTGCCGGCCTCTAGCAAGCCTGTGCTCGGCAGCCTGGAGGAGAGCGTGAGGGGCTACGACTGGTCCAGCCACGCTGCCCAGCAGAGCCTGGACCCAGCCGGGCAGCAGGCCGAGCGGAGGAGCGTGCTGAGGGGGCTCTGCGCCAACGCCAGCTTCGTGTTCCCCACCAAGGAGCGCTCCTTCGACGACATCCCCAACTATGAGCTGAACCACCTCATCGTGGACGACCGGCACGGGGTCATCACTGCTACGTGCCCAAGGTGGCCTGCACCAACTGGAAGCGGGTGATGATCGTCCTGAGCCAGAGCCTCTCGGGCCAGGGCGCGCCCTACCGCGACCCCCTGGACATCCCCCGGGAGTACGTGCACAACTCCAGCACCCACCTGACCTTCAACAAGTTCTGGCGTCGCTACGGGAAGTTCTCCAGGCACCTCATGAAGATTAAACTGAAGAAGTACACCAAGTTCCTGTTCGTGCGCGACCCCTTCGTCCGCCTCATCTCGGCTTTCCGCAGCAAGTTCGAGCTGGAAAACGAAGAGTTCTACCAGAAGTTCGCCGTGCCCATGCTGAAGAGGTACTCCAACCACACCAGCCTGCCCGCCTCGGTCAGCGAGGCCTTCAGCGCCGGCCTCAAGGTGTCCTTCGCCAACTTCATCCAGTACCTGCTGGACCCGCACACCGAGAAGCTGGCGCCCTTCAACGAGCACTGGCGGCAGGCGCACCGCCTCTGCCACCCCTGCCAGATCGACTACGACTTCGTGGGGAAGCTGGAGACGCTGGACCAGGACGCGGCCCAGCTGCTGCGGCTGCTCAAGGTGGACAAGCTGCTGCAGTTCCCCCCGAGCTACCGGAACAGGACTGCCAGCAGCTGGGAGGAGGGCTGGTTTGCCAAAATTCCCCTGGCCTGGAGGCAGCAGCTTTACAAACTGTACGAAGCAGATTTTGTTCTCTTCGGCTACCCCAAGCCCGAAAATCTACTTAGAGACTGAAGGCACTGGGGGAAATCCCGAACTCAAAAACACAAGTGCTTGTGTCGTTCCTGTCCCCCTGAAGGGAGGGCCTGTGGCACCGCGACCACCCCCCAGAGGGCGGAGCGCTGGCCCGCCACATCTGCTTTCTTCCGGCTTTGTTCTTCTCCTGGTGTGATGGGCCGCAGCGTTCCACGGTGCTCTGTTGAAGAGCCCGCGCGAAACACCTGGAGCTGATCACACCACACTCCAGTTTGTAAAATGACCTATGGTTCTGCAGTCTAGACTTACTGTTTATCCTTCCCTGCATTCGTTGAGTACTGTGTTAATATTTTTTAAGATTAATATATTTCAGATATTTAATATGAAAAATGGAGAAGGTGGTGGTGGAGTAAAAGGTGGCACCTGCTCCTGCCGCCTGCGCTGTGGTTCTTCCGGTGGGGCGGCACGCTCACGCGGGGCCCTGAGCCGCGCCGGGCCGCGCTTAGGCTTCAGGGCCTCGATTTCAGGAAGGGAGGATTCCTGGTTGTCGTCAGCAGAAAGGAGGGCCTTGGGTTTAAGATCGGGCCTTCCCGTGTGTATGTGCAAGGGCAGCGCGTCCTCCGGAAGTGAAAGCTCCTCTTGCTTAGTTGCCCGGTCGTGTCTGAGTCCTTGTGAACTCACGCACTGCAGCCCGCCAGGCTCCTCTGCCGTGGGGATTTTCCAGGCAGGAATGCTGGAGTGGGTTGCCATTCCCTTCTCCACGGGATCTTCCCTCCCCAGGGATCAAACCTGGGTCTCCTGCTTGCCGGGTGGGTTCTTTACCGCTGAGCCAGTGGGGAAGCTCTCTGATTAGGTGGTCCATGTGGAAAGGGAAGGCTGGGGCGTTCTCTTTGGGGAATTACTTCCTCATGCATCGTCCAGAGGTGATGATGCTCATGAAGAAGACCGCTGGTTTGCGCTTGTCCATGCCTTTGCCTTGAGTGCGTTAGATGAGAACCAGATGCTGCCCCTTGGGCCTGCCCGAGATGGTCCCACCTGCCTGTGCTGGTCACCACCCGGAGGGCGTTTGCTCGTGGTGACGGCACCGTCACGCCTGCGGGCCAGGACCTGCTGGGTGACCGTTGTTAGTGATGGGCAAACACAGCCTGTCTTCCTGCATCTGCGCCTGGCGGATTTTGAGTGTGTGAGCTTGCAGTCTTGGTGGGAGGCTGGTAGGACCCTGAGTGTGTGCGCTGTGCCTGGAGAGCATAGCTTAGGTCTCCGAGCCTTCAGCACGCCCCTGCTGCGCTGGGGACTGGGCACACTTCAGCCCGGCGCAGGCTTGAGTGGGATGGCACTGACCTCTGAAGGGAAGAAAGCTCCCTCGGAGGGGCAGGGGCACAGTGCCAGCCCAACGGTCAGCAGTGGTGCCTGGAGCAAAGGGATCTACAGACAGGGAACATGGAGGGTCAGCTTCAGCTGCTTCAAAAACGGGAAGAGTGAAGTTCACACCCCGGCCCACACACCTCCATCCTCATCAGTACAGCCTCCGTGTGGCCCCACGCCCCCTGCACCGCCCCTCACGTTCCCTCTCCCTCCTCACCAGGAGCGGGGGCAGTGGAGACGGCAGGAAGAGGAAGGCGCTCTCCCCCCAGACCCAGGGCACAGCGGTGTTCACTGGGCCTGTTGAAAGGAAAACGGTGAAGAGAAGTCCAGCAAGAGGTTGGAGGGTGGGGAGGTGGGACTTCAGAGCCCCTCCGTACACAGTCCCCGCCCTGCCCACCTGGGCCCCCACGGTCACGGGCGCCGGTGCTCCGTGTCCTTTCCTCCGGCTCTGAGGCTGAACAGCCCCTTGGACGCCAGAAGGGAAGAGCTGCGGGCTAGCAGACACAGGCTGAGCGGTGAATCGGGGATGGGTTTTTCCACCCATCGCTGGAGGACAGCAGCAGCAGGCAGCAGATGGCTGGGTGGAGAGTTTGAGAAAGAAGTGTGTGAAGCAAGGGGTCCAAGACTCCTCCCGAGGTCTGGACGCCACCCTGTTCCACCCTGTTTACAGCTCAGTGACTGTCCTTAAGGAGCAAGCGAGCACTTCTGTGGGCTCGGTTCAAACGTCTGAGCTTCTTCCCAGGAAAATTCCAGCAGGAACTCTGGCTTTGACAAAACCACTCTTACTTCAAAGCCCTCTGCAGAAATCGGGGGCTTAAAAACAGTCCAGATGCAACAGCTTTGCCATTTCAGTTGGTTTCCTCCCAGAGCATCTTGCTTCCAGGAGGTTTCCAGAATATTTTGGTTTCAAAACTTTGGGGCACAAATTTGAAAAGGGATTTGAAGTGTCAGGTTTCAAAGTCGGTCGGCTTTTGAAGTAGTCTGGGTTTCTAAAAGGTTTGGTTGAAAAATGTTTGGGTTCTAAAGTCTTCCAGAAATGTTTCCCAGAGCACGGAGTTCCCATAGCACTTTGGGAAAAGGGCCAGGGTGTGGCATGGGGGCTGTCGTGGGGGGAGGACCAGCCTGAGCAGGGCCGTCCAGGCCTGGGCAAGGTCTGCTGCCCAGCCCGCAGTCAGGCGGGGGCAGGACCTGGGCACACCCGGTGGGCCTCAGGCAGACATGTCTTCAGAAATCCCCTCCTGTGTGTCATTTCTCCCCCGGCCGTCCCCACCGGGCACTCTGCTCATGGGTACCGGTCTCTGCCGGAGGGCCCCTTTCATCCCTGACCTCGGGTGGTCCGTGGGTGTCATACTCCAAGGAGAAGGTTGCTGTGAGACTGGACTTTCCAAGGGAGGAGGTCTAAGGCACATTGATGGCAGCGCCAGGGCTTCCTGGAAGGTTCTTGTAACCTTACGGGCTGGACCCGACCCACAGTCATACGGATTATGGGCCCCACTTTGCAGATGGGGAAGTTGAGACCCAGCGAGGCTGTGATGGCCTGTTCCAGCCCCGCCTTCCTCGGGAACCCAGGTGTTCCGCCCCTAACTCCCCGCTGAGCCCCAGCCTTCAGCAGAGCGCTCAGGAGCAGCGCCTGCCACCAGACACCTGGCCGGCCCTCCCCCACCTTGGAGGCTTCGGGGTCAGGCCCAGGCTTTGGGAAAAGCTTCCCCGAGAGGAGACACTGGCTGGAAGGAAGCAGACAGGCAGGGCCTTGGGATGGCTTGGCTCTCAGGCTGCTGACGATGGAACAGTGGGGAGTTGGCAGGAAGGACACAGCCGATAGCCGGCCGCGGTCCCGGGGTGGAGTGATGTGGGCGACAGTGTTGGCGGGGAGGCCCAGGGCCGGGGGGAGGAGAGGAGAAGCCCCGCAGAGCAGCCCCGCCCTGGGTGTCAGCGCCCGGCTGCAGAGCCAGGAGTCTGCCTTAAATGTGTTAACTCTGGGGCCTCTTCCGGTCCAGTGGAGCTCACAGCACGGGGGCAGCAGGCAGGGAGGGCTGGGCCCCCCACGCTCGAGGCTGCTTCCTCGTCGGCCAAGGTGTCGGGGCCCCAGGCCGCCTGCCCTCAGCGGCCGTGAGCTCTGCCCAGAGCCAGTTCTGATGCCCCATGAGGGCCATTCTGAGGGCACGATCAAAAGGGCGCCATTCTAACACAGAGGTATTTGACCAAGGACTTCCTGGTGGCTCCCATGATAAAGAATCTGCCTGCAATGCAGGAGACCCAGGTTCCAGCCCTGGGTCAGGAAGACCCCCTGGAGAAGGGAATGGCTACCCACTCCCAGCATTCTTGCCTGGAGAATCCCGTGGATATAGGAGCTAGGGTTCCAGTCCATGGAGTGGCAAGGAGTCAGACGTGACTGCGTGACCAACACTGTCACTGTCAGCCAGGCACAGAGGCTGCACGCCACCCCCCTAAGGCCTCCTGGGAAGGGGCGCCCTGCCACAGCTGCTGAGAGCCAGCCAGCCCTGCCCCCTCCCAGCTGGAACGTCCAGCTGGCTAATGGCCCCACCTGGAGAGGTAGTTACCTGACGAGGCCTGGAGGCGTGCACAGGTGCCAGGTGGGGGCAGGGGCAAGCCTTGAGGTAGCCTGCTCAGATGGACGGAGACATGGCTTTTCTGAGCTCCTCGAGGCTGCGGCCGTGGTGTTCTGAGAAGGCTCCAGGTGGCCCCACGGTTACCCTGCCGCAGCCCCGCACGCTGCCTCCCCAGGGCTCCTAGCCGGGCGCCCTCTGCCTTTGCTCTGTGCTGGCCTCCAGGGGCGCTGTCCGGATGAGCTGGGCCTGAATGGCAGCGGGGGCGGCCAGCGGGGCGGCCAGGCATGCTGAGTCGGCGCTCTTGGAGAGGGCCACTCGTGGGTGCCCCCACCACTCCAGGCCCTTGTGAACCTACTCCCACCACGTGCCCTCTGCCAGCGCCCATCGCAGCCGGTGGAGGCCAGGCCCACTCCAGCACCTCCACCGGGCGAGACGGGGCCTCCTCACGGCCTCCCGTGGCCCCTCCTGGCCCCTCCTGGCCCCTCCTGGCCTGGCCGCGGGCTTTCTCCAAGCCCTCCCTCCTTTCCCTCTCCTCCCCCAACAGCCTGCATCCCCGAGTGGACCCTCTGTGTTCCCACAGGGGACCGTGTGGGGAGCACAGAGCCTGTTCTCCTGGACTCTCCTTGGAGGCTGTTCCTCCCCAATTTGGCTTGTTGAGTAAATAAACACTTCTAACATCCGTGCAGGTGAAGGAATTGGCACCAGAAAACGTTTGAGTGGGAGGAGATCTTGGGGTTGTCCCGAACCCACAGCAGTCTCCCTAGCAGATTGGGTCAGCTCTGCCTTGCTCACCTGGCAGGAGGCTCACTACCTCACCGCCCCTGGTGGCTGGATAACCTCTTCCCAACTCTGAGTCCAGCCTGCCTCTCTAACTGGGAAGCCACACAAACCTGTGGCCTCTTCCTCGTTAGATGGGTTAGATCTCAGAAGACAGCTGCTGTACTCGTCGCCCCAGGTTCAGGAGAGGCTCAGGTGAGAGCCGGCGAGGGCGGAGGTCGGGACTTCCCGGCTGTCCAGTGGCTAAGGCTCTGTCCTCCCAGCGCAGGGGCCCGCTTCCATCCCTGGCCCGGGAGCTGGATCCCACGCACGGGGCAACTAAGACTCGGTGCAGCCAAACACTTTTTTTTTTTTTTTAAGAGTGGCGGTCAGAGCCTGGCCCCAGCCTGTCGCTGCCCTGGGGGAATCAGCGATCCTGGTGCTCAGCTTCTGCCTCTGCTTCCTGAGGACACTTGGAGACAGGCAGGCGAAAGATGCTGTAGGCTTTCTGAGGGGCTCTGGGAAACTCCAGACCTCAGCTGGTGAAGATGCCAGAAGGTGCTCTGCTCAGCAGAGGGGTCACGTCGTGCGTGGAAACACGTTCTGTCCTGGCTGAACACCTTGAGTGCTGGCTAAGAGCTGGCTGTCACCACATCCCCTTCCTCAGCCTTTCTCAGGCCCTGTGCACTCGGAGGGTATGAAGGCAGCAGCTGGCATGCAGCCTGGGTGCACACACGTGTGGGGTATGTGTGCGTGCGTGCGTGCGTGAACTCCTGCCAGAGACAGGGAGGCTGGTCGGGACCAGCTGGAGTGCAGGAAACGCGGCAGCTGCCGCCCGTGCTGGTTGTGGTCCAGGGAGCAGGGGGTGCACGCGGAGCCTTTCCCCAGGCCCGAGGGTGGGGCTGGCGGCTGTCCACTAGCACAGCCAGTGTGGGGCTCAGCAGGCTCCCCAGGGAACCCTGAGGCTCTAACGACTGCCGGGAGGGGCCTCTTTAGGGCGAGGTCGTGTCCACCTCCCCGGCGTGGTCAGACTCTTCCCCCTAACTGGCACCAGCTGCCAAGAGTGAGTGACCAGGTGGATACAGGAGGCCACTGTCGCAACCTGCTGCAGGGCGGGGCTCTGAGAGCTGCCCTGGACATCAAGGTGGCCTCACCTCCTCCTGGAAGCCCCCTGGTTTCTCCCCTATTCTGTGACAGCCGGGACCTCGCCTTTCCGGATCTCCCCACACCTGACCTCCCCTTCTCTCCCAACTTCAGCTGCCACCTGTGGCTTGTCTGCCTCCGTGATGGACAGTTCCTGAACCCCCCGGGCCGCGTTCTCGTGGGGCTCACTCTCTTACTTTCTGTCTGTGAGGAGGGTCCCTCCCTGCTCTGGGCCCTCTTGGGGAGTCCCAGGAGCTGTGTGGCTGTCTCCCCAGCTACCCCTGAGGAACGAACGAGGCAGACAGTTCTTTCTCTTGTCGTGTTACCGGAGTCAGGGCCTCGGGAGGCGGCCGGACAGGCGGGGCTGTGAGGGGAGCGGGGCCGGGCCTCCTGCTCACGGGGGCGGCGTGGCTGCGATCACAGGCTCCGCTGACCCATCAGGTAAAAGGAGGCTGCTGACTTTGATTCAAGTTTTGTTAAAAACAAAAAAAATTCATTTTCATGAAAAGCAGCACAAGAATAGAGTTCACAGTA
The DNA here is from genome assembly GCA_006408675.1 of Madoqua kirkii. Taxonomy (NCBI): domain Eukaryota; kingdom Metazoa; phylum Chordata; class Mammalia; order Artiodactyla; family Bovidae; genus Madoqua; species Madoqua kirkii. Next base: position 15,226 of record SJYC01124251.1, on the reverse strand, counting down.
CTATGAGTTTTTCAGATAAACCAAGATTTTGCGAATATTCCTCCTTTTATCAGCCACTCTGTCCCAGGTGCCCTGGGGGTAAAGAATCTGCCTACCAGTGCCGGAGATGCAAGAGACACAGGTCTGATCTCTGGGTCGGGAAGATCCCCTGGAGGAGGCATGGCAACTCACTCCAGTATCCTTGCCTGGAGAATCCCATGGACGGAGGAGCCTGGCGGGCTGCAGTCCATGGGGTCACAAAGGAGTCAGACAGGACTGAGTGAGTGCACACTCGCTGTTCCGGGAGGGACAGACTTGGCCGTCGTTTATCAAGGTTTCCTTGTCACCCACCAGGTGCTGTCTCATTGAACCTTTCTAACAACCCTTTGAACCACACGTTAATTTAAAATTTTCTTATAACTTCCCTAAAAACTAAACAAGAAGTGAAATTAATTTTAGCAATATATTTGACTCAGTATATCCAAAATGTTATTTCAATTTGTGAATCATATGCAAATTATTGTAAGCTGTTTTATAGCCTGAGCGTCTAAATTATTTTCTTATACTAAGACTTCCACATCCAGTGTGTATTTCATACTCACAGCATATACCGGTTCAGGCCAACCACGTTTCAAGCGCTCAGCTCGGTCCAGTCGCTCAGTCGTGTCCGACTCTGCGAGCCCAGGGACTGCAGCGCGCCAGCCCTCCCTGTCCATCAGCACCTCCCGAGTTGACCCAAACTCATGTCCGTTGAGTCGGTGATGCCATTAAGTGCTCAGGTAGCCGCAAGTGGCCAGAGGCCGCCGTATCACAGTCCTCCAGGCCGCTGCCCAGCAGCTGCTCCAGGATTTTGGCTCCGTTCAGGCAGGAACCTTCCCAGGGGCCAGGCACCAGCCTGCCTTGCAGCTCTGGAGTGACCCCAGGCTTTCCCTGCCGTTCTCCCGACGCCATGGGCACGAGCGAGGTCCCCTCTGGGGAGGTGTGTGTGCTCAGTTGCTTCAGTTGTGCCCGACTCTGTGTGTGTGAGCCCGTGGACTAGCCCGCCAGGCTCCTCTGTTCCTGAATTCTCTGGGCAAGAATACTGGAAGGGATAGCCATTTCCTTCTCCAGGGGATCTTCCTGACCCAGGAAGTGAACCCGCGTCTTGGCAGGTGGGCTCTTTACCACGAGCGCCACGTGGGACCTCTGGGGAGGGGTTCAGCAGGCAAGGTGACCGGGTCCCGAGTCGGCTCAGGGCTGGGTTTGCCTGTGTCCCATGACTCCCGCCAGGGGGCAGCCTCGGGTCAGGAATACTGCCTGCCGGGCGGGGCCTTTGCTGGGAAATCCAAGGGCTTTTCCCAGGGGCTCGGGCAGTTCCCGGGCCTGGTGAATCTTTCTACGGTGGTGGGCTGGCAGGAGAGGGGTGCCCTCTCATTCAGCTCCATTACATGCTCTCCGTGGAGGTCACTCTCCACCTCGGGCCCCTGTTGAGGGATCCTGGAGACGTGTGGTTTGGCCTCCCCCGGGTCCTGAAGCCCCACGGGCATGGCCACAGGACCACCAGGCCCAAGTTGGTCCTTGGGCCTCCTCTGTTGGGGGTGACCTAGAGTACAGGCACGTGCATGCAATCCGGACGGGGCCCAGCCCCCGCACACACTTGTCCACGTGTGGGGGCCCCACCAGAAGTGGGTCTCTGTGTCTTTTGTCCATCTTCTCACTGACTTTTTTTAATGTGGAGTTTCGAGAGTTCTTACAAATCCTGGAAATGAGTCCTTTGTCAGATGTGTGGTTTGCAAATATTTGCTCCTACTCTGCAAGTGTGTGTCTTTTTGTTCTTTAAGAAGGCCTTTTACAGAGCAGGAGGTGTTTTTAAATTTTGATGAAATTCAACTTATTCACTTTGTCTTTTAATGGACTATGACTTTGGTGTTAGATGTAAGAACTTTTCCACCGAGTCCTGGGTCCTAAAGCTCTCCTATGCCATCTTCTTTAAGTTTTCTATTATACACTTAAATCCATGATTAATTTGAGTTGATTTTTAAAAATAAATTGTGGTGCTTAGACTGAAGGTCACATTTTTTAAATTATTTCCCTTAGGCTGTGCTGGTGTTGTTGATGCGTGTGGACTTTCTCTAGGAGCGTGAGCGGGGGCTTCTCTTGCACCATGCACAGGCTCTGGGCGTGAGAGCTTCAGCGGTGGCATCTGAAGGCTTAGTGGCCCGTGGCGTGTGGGATCTTCTCGGACCAGGGGTCGAACTGGCGCCCCTTGCGTGGCAAGGCGGACCCTTAGCCACTGGACCCCCAGCGATGCCCCTGAAGCCTACTGTTTCTGCCTGTGGCTTGTCAGCTGTTCAGTGTTGTTAGCTGAAAAGGCAGTCTTGCCTGCACTGAATTGCTTTCGCACTTTTGTCAAGAATCATCTGGCTGCACTCAGCGGCACTCTCCCGGGCTCTCTGCTGCCCCCTCCACCCGCGCCTCCCAACGTCACCGTCCAGTAACGCTTGAAACTGAGCAGAGTAAATCTGCTCCTTTTATTCTTCAAAATTGTTTTAGCTGAGTTCCTTTGTCTTTCCACATAAATTTTAGTGTACTTTTTTCTATTTCATTCCCTGGTGGCTCAGACGGTAAAGCGTCTGTCTACAATGCGGGAGACACGAGTTCGATCCCTGGGTTGGGAAGATCCATTGGAGAAGGAAACGGCAATCCACTCCAGCACTCTTGCCTGGAAAATCCCATGGACAGAGGAGCCTGATAGGCTGCAGTCCATGGGGTCGCAGAGAGTCGGACACGACTGAGCGACTTCACTTTCACTTTTCTGTTTCTACAAAAAATACTGCTGGGCTCTTTGCAGGAACTGCATTGATCTGTGTAGCAGTTTAGGGAGAAATGACATCTTCACTATCTTGAGCCTTACATTCCATGAGAGAAGTTTTTCTCTCCACTGTTAAATCTTGTTTCTTTCTTTGGTATTTTGTAGTTTGCAGCGTGAAAGTCCTATACGTGTTTTGTTAGATTTGCATCTGTGTGCGTGTGCTAAGTCACTTCAGTTGTGTCTGTCTCTTTGCGACCCCACGGACTCCCCGCCAGCTCCTCTTTCCATGGGATTCTCCAGGCAAGCAGACTGGAGTGGGTTGCCATGCCCTTCTCCATGGTTTCAACCCAGGGATCACACCCACAGCTGTCACATCTCTTGCACTGGCAGGCGGGTTCTTTACCCCCGGCGCCACCTGGGAAGCTCTAGGTTGGCGTCTCAAGGTGTTATTTTTAGTGATTATAAATGGTATTGTATTTTTCACACAATAAAATAATATAACAAACACAGGTACGATAATACTACAAAATAATACACTTTTGTTTCTTTAAAAAAACAGGTTTGTTGACGAGGTAAAATTAACATCACACAAAATTTACCCTTTGGACTTGATTTCTGGTAAATTTACAGGTCATACAACCATAACCGCAGTCCAGTTGCAGAACATTTCCATCATGCTGAAAGCTCCCCCAAGCCCGTTAGCCCACGCCGCCCCCACTGGCGCCCAGGAGGTCGCTGGCCCGCTCTCTGCCTCCGTCGGTCCGCCTCCTCTAGACAGTTGCATGGCGGAAGCCCGCGGTGTCAGTGGCCCCGCGTCCGGCTCCGCTCGGCGTGCTTCCGGGAGCCGCTCAGCTGCCACGGGCACCAGTGCCTAATGCCTCAGCTGCTGAGGAGCGCCGTGTCGTCTGGATGGCCTCCGTCTTGCTCGGCCGTTCCTCAGCTGATGGGTGTTTGCGTTGTTTCCGGTCGGGGAATGCTGTGGAGATAATGCTGCGCGCACTCACATATGGATATCTGTGTGTGGACATACGCTTTCATTTCTCTTGAATAGATTCCTGAGAGTGGAAATTCCTGGTCACGTGGAAGTTTACCCTTTTAAAGAAGCTGCAGACTGTTTTACACAGTGGCTGTACCACTGCGCATGTCAGCAGCAATGCGTGAGGGTTTCTTTCCCCAGTCCTCACACGCTTGTTACTGTCTTTCTGACCTAGCCATCCCGGTGGTGGTGGTGTGGTCCCTAAGTCATGCCTTGACTCTTGTGAGTCCGTAACTGTAGCCCACCAGGCTCCTCTGCCCACGGGGTTTCCCAGGCGAGGCCGTTTCCTTCTCCAAGGGATCTTCCCGACCCGGGGCTCGACCCACGCTCCCAGAGCAGGGGCCTGGTGTGGTCTCTGGTCGGAGAACTAGAACCAGCATGCTGCAGCTAAGACTCGTTGCAGCCAAACAAAGAGATAAAAGTACTTTTTAAATGGAATGCAGCTGATTTTCGTATATTGATTTTAAGTCCTGCTGCCTTGCCAAACTCATGTATTAGTTGTAACGGCTTTGGGGGGCATTCCTTAGGATCAACGTAATACACACAGGGCTGTGTCACCTGGGAGCAGCGATAGTCTTACTTCTTTCTTTGCAACCGGGATGGCTTTCTTTTATTTCTTTTGTTTTATCTTATTGTATTTGTGCTTTTTCCACTGGCTGGAGGCTTCAGTATACTGTTCAATAACATGGCAAGAGCAGATATCCTTTGTTTTTCCTCCCAACGTTAGAGAGGAAAATGTCGTCTTTCGTCACGAGGTGTGGTATTATTCAGACTTTTCATAGATGCCTTTATCAGCCTGAGGAAATTCCCTCTGTTTCTCGTCTGCTGTGAGTCTTTATCACGAATGGGCATTGGACTCTGTCGGATGCTTCTCCTGCGTCTGTGGAGCTCATCCTCTGGGTTTCCTCTTCTCTTTTGTCAGCTGGGAATATCACATTAATTGATTTGGGAATTGTTAAACCAGCTTTGCATTCCTGGAATAAACCCCACTTGGTCGTGATGTATGACCCTTTACATGGCACTATGTTCAGTTTGTAATGTTTTCTTAAGGGTTTTGGCGTCCGTGTTCATGAGGATATTGGTCTGTGGTTGTCTTGTGATGTCTTTCTTTTGGTGTCGGGGAATGCCCTCGTAGAACGAGTTGGAAAATGTTTCCTCTTTCGTTTTGTGACAGATTTGGTATTATTTTTTCTTCAAATGTTTGGTAGAATTTATCAGCAAGGCCATCTGGGATGGACTTTTATTTGTGGGAAGAATTTAAGTTACTAATTCAATTTCCTTGCTACAGGTCCTTTCCAACTTTCCGTTTATTCCTAAGCCCATGTTTAAATTTTGAGTCTTTATGGGAACTTGCTCACTGCGTCTGAGTGGTTTGCTTTGCTAACGTGAAGCTGCTCGTAACGCTCTCCTGTAAGCCTTTGTTTCAGTAGGGTTAAGTGTTCTCACCTCTGTTGTTCCTGAATTTGGTAATTTATGCCCTCTGTCCTTGTTTCTCTTTTTGGTCAGTCTAGCTAAAATTTTATTTTTTTTAATTTTTAAAAATTAATTAATGTTTTCACCACACTGCTTGGAAGATTCCCTGGAGAAGGGATAGGTTACCCACTCCAGTATTCATGGGCTTCCCTGATAGCTCAGACAGTAAAGAACCCACCTACCATGTGGGGAACCTAAGTTTGATCTCTGGGTTGGGAAGATCCTCTGGAGGGGGGCATGGCAGCCCACTCCAGTGTTCTTGCCTGGAGAATCCCATGGACAGAGGAGCCTGGTGGGCTACAGTCCATAGGGCTGCAGAGAGTTGGAAGTGACCGAGCGACTAAGCACAGCTCGGCTCAGCCTGTAGGATCTTGGTTTCCCCAACTAGGCACTGAACCCCAGCCCCCGGCGCTGAAAGCGTGCGTCCTAACCCCTGGGCAGCCAGGGAAGACGCAGAATTTCCTGAAAAGACGGCTCGTGGTCCCGCTGGTCTGCTCTGTTTCTCTGCTGCCGTTGATTTCTGTGTTAGTCTTTATTTTTTACTTGCTCATGCTTGCCCTGGGCTTAGTTCTCTTCTGGCTTTTAGGGGGAAGCGTGCCGCTTTGGGACTTTGATCTGGGTGTTCGGGCCGTTTGCTCCTGAGCGCCGCTTCTGTGGCCGAGCTTGCTGTGCTGTTTCCATTTTCATCCGGGCTTCCCAGGCGGCTCCGCGGTCAAGAGTCCACCTGCCAGTGCAGGAGACTCAGGGGTCGTGGGTTCAATCCCTGGGTCGGAAAGATCCCCTGGAGGAGGGCGTGGCAACCAGGCCAGTATCCTTGCCTGGGAAATCTCATGGACAGAGGAGCCGGGCGGGCTGCCGTCCACCCGGGTGCAGAGTCCACCCGAGTGCAGAGTGTCGGGCGTGACTGAGGCCACTCAGCACGCGTCACGCATCTTCATTCGGTTTGAACCGTTCCCCGTCTTCTCCAGTGATTTCTTCTTTGACTCGTGTTTTCTTGAAACACGCTGTTTCTTTTCCAGGTATCTGAGGGTTTCCCGGGTGATTTTCTGCTGTTGGTTTCTGACTTAATTCCACTGTGGCCGAGCGCACGCTCTGTGCTGAGGTGGTTCCAGGCGCGCTCGAGAGGACTGCGTCTCTGCCCTGCTGGGGGGGCGTCTGTGCGTGCTGGGTCTAGCTGGCTGCAGTGCTGTTCACATCTTCTCTGTCTTCCTGACTTTTGACGAGCTGGTCTATCAGTCACCCAGTGCAGGGTGCCTCCACCTGCGCTGTTTAATTATTTCGTCCAGTTCTGTCGGCTTTTGCTTCTTGTATCTGAGACTCTTAGGTTAGAGATGCAGCTTCTGCTTCTTGTATTTTGAGACTCTTACGTTAGAGATGCATGCGCTTATAATTGCTGTATCATTAGGAAGTGTCTCCAGTCGCATGTCTGATCTTGGTGTCCGTCTTGTCTCATGTTAATACAGCCACCTGAGCTGTTTTGTGGCCGGATGTTTGCACGTGTGTCTTTTTCTGTCCATTTTCTTTTACCTATTTGTGTCTTTGAATCTAAGGTTTAGACGGTAGAGAGTTGAATCTTGATTTAAAAAACATTTTGTCATGCAAAATTTTTGTACTACAGTCTGAAAGCATTGGCCTTTTGATTGGGGTGTTTAGACTCAAATTCACATTTAATGTAATTATTCACATAATTCATATAAATATTCACTAAAGAGAAGCAGGTTTGATCCTTCTGTTGGGAAGATCCCCCGGAGGAAGGCATGGCAACCCATTCGGTATTTTTGCCTGGAGAAGACATGGACATTCTCCTCCTCCATGGACAGAGGAGCCTGGCAGGCTACAGTCCATGAGGCTGCACAGAGTCAGACATGATTGGAATCGATTAGCACGCATGCACACACACCATTTTAATTTCTCTGTTTTTGTGGGGGGTTTTGTCTGCAACTTGTAGCATGCAGAATCTTAGGGCTCAAACCAGGGATGAAACCTTGGGTCCCCTGCATTGGAAAAGCAGAATCTTAACTTCTGGGTCACCAGGGAAGTCCCTCTGTTGATTTTTTACAACTATATTGCTAATAGTTTCTTAGCGTCTGCCTTGAGGTTTACATACGCGTGTTACCAGCATCTCCCTCTGAATAATACTGACTTAATCCCGTGGCGTTTATAGCTCCGCCTCCCTCCCCTTTTTTGTGCTATTATTGTCTTACGCGTTGCATCTGTGTCTGTCATAAATACAGTGGTAAAATTATTTATCTTATTAACATACACAGTGTCATCCTTATTTAGTTACACAATCTTATATCTTTAAAAAAGTTAAGGAGTCAAAGTACACCTACCGGGCCTTTTGTCTGCCGCACATGTCTGCCACCCAGTGCTCCTCGTTGTCTCTGTAGACGTGAGTTGCTGTCTCCTGCCGTTTGCTCCCACCCGGGAGGACTTCTTCTGGCCTTTACTGTAAGGCGGGTCTAGCTGCAGCGCTTCTGCCTGGACTTTCTAAACCTGGGAATGTTCTCGGCTCACCCTCGTTCGCGGCAGTTTTGCTGGATGTGGGATTTGGGGCTGACTTCGTTTTCTTGTGCTGCTTTGAGTCTGTCCTTCCAGTGGCCTCCCTGATAAGAAGCGAGCCATCCTTCTGTTCTTCTGTGAATACCAGGCTTGTTTTTCTCTTGCTGTTCTCACATCTTTTTTGAAGATTTTTTAGAAAGAGTTAGACATTGGATTTTATTTTGTTTTTTGGCTGTGCCCCACAGCAGTGGGGGGGTCTTAGTTCCCCCACCAGGGGTTCAGCCCGTGCCCCTGCAGCAGAAGGGTGGAGCCCACTGGCGCCCAGGGGAGTCTCTGGTTTCATGTTTTCCTCCGCGGTTGAGTTAACCTTGTGGTCTCCATGGGCTGGTGGGTTCAGTCAGTAGACCCATTCTTGGGTCCGCCGTTCAAGACCCAGATCCAGCAGACAGCCCCAAGTGGCCCGTCCTGGGCTGGCCCAGGGGAGGGAGAGGGGTCCCGGAGGAAGACCCTCTAGGTGCCTTCAGCTTCTGAGGGGGATCTTCTTCGCCTTAAGACCACGGTGCACAGGGGAAGGACAAGTGTCCAAAGAGAAGCTGGCATGTGTTTGCAAAGGGGCGAGTGAAACGGTGTCCCTTCCTACTCCGTGCTGAGGGGTTAAGGAGGGTGACACTTACAGGGAAGATCTGTGCCCGGGGACGGGACTGGCTGAGGGCATGTAGGCAGAGTGGCCGGTGGAGCAGAGGCGGAGGCCGGGGGCGTCCGAGCCATGCCTGCTCCTGGCGGCCTGGGAACGGACCTGGGGGAGCGGCCCGCGTCAGCTTGGTGGGCTCACGGTCCGCGTCACAGCAGCGCTGTCGTTTTGCTGACACTCCCCTGCAAAGGTGGGGAGCCCCGCTCACCACCAGCCCAGGCCCTGGCTCAGAGCCCCATCCCAAGGCCGACCCTGACTCCCCAGCACGCTTCTTCCCCTGCTTCCCCGGGTGCCAAAGCCGGTGCCTGCTCAGGCCCCCAGGGCGGCTGAGAGCCCGGAGCGTGGGAGAGCCCTCGCCAGTGTGCCCGCCGGGCTCCTGCGCTCGCCACACTCTGACACCCAGACAATGCCAGCCTCTGAGCGGAGCCCTGGGTGGGCTGTAACCATGGCAAGGGCCCTGCCAGGCAGCGGAGCCAACTGCCCGTCCAGGGTCAGCCGGGCCTGCGGCCCTGGTTACCGCTTTGTCCCGTGGGCTGGAACTGGTCCCAGGCGAGCAGGCTCTGAAAGGCCGGCTGTCGGGGAGGGCAGTACTCACCGCACAGGAACGAGGCTCGGGGCTGGAGGGAGGGCTGGAGCTGGAGGAGGGTGGCAGGCTGTCTCCAGGGTCCAGCAGGGTCCAGGCGAAGCAGAGCCGGGTCAGAGTGTGGCTGGAGGCGCCTCCCGCAGGGGCCGCAGGAGCACGCCGCCTCCGTCACACACACCCCCTCCGGACGCCTCCCTCACAAGGCCCAGGGCCTGGCGCCCCCGGAAGGAGGCTGCCCCCTTCTCCAGGTTCCAGGAGGTTCTGGGCAGCTGGCCAGAGTACACAGGGTCCCCTCCAGCCAGCCCCTGGGCTCCCTTGGGGCCTGGATGGGCCACAGCCACTGGCTCTGCCCACTTCCCACTACTTGCCTGCCCCCTCGGATCCCCTCCCAGACCTGCAGGAGTCAGACACGAGTGTGGGCCTGTCAGGGCCAGAGAGACCCACCCCTCCCCAGCTGTGGGGGTTCGAGCACCCCCCCAAAATGGTGTTTACAGAACCCATGTTTGCAAGCACAGAACCTCATTTGAAAAAGGAAGAGAATGAGGAGGGCGTCCCCGGTCGCCCAGTGGCTGGGAAACCGCCGGCCAGCGCGGCAGCGTGAGCCCTCTCCCTGCTCCAGGGGGCTCCTGCCTGCCACAGGGCAGCTGAGCCTGAGCGCCACGGCCGCCGAGTCCACAGGAGTGGGCTGCGAAACCCGGCCGCTCAGGGCCACTGCTCCCCCTCCACAGCGGGAGGGAGCTTGCACGCAGCACGAAGCCCGCACGGCCGGGAGCAAATGTGAGAAACACTTAAAAGGAGGGGAAGCAGTGGAAGCAGCACTGAATCTATGTGTGTGTGTGTATACGCGCACAAATATCCAGAAGGCTCTGAAAGCATTGCCTGGGTTCAGATCCCAGCTCTGCCAAGGCCGTGCTGTGTGACCCCAGGCAAACGTCTTCCCCTCTCTGTGTCTGAGAGCCCTCATCTAAACATCCACAATGGGCCGACCTCCGAGGGCTCTTGTGAAGATATGTGAGGTCACCGCTGAGTGTTTAGAAAAGACAGCCTCTCTGCCGAGCCCCTGGGGGTCCCAGGTCCCAGCGTCACACTTTTCACCACTGAGCCCTCTCTTGGCAAGTCCTGTCTCCCCAAAGCTGGGCTGCCTGTAACCCCTGAAATCATCACCAAGACCCCAAGTGGGAAGGGACAGTGAGCAGAGGAGAATGGGGGACATGGCTCAGACTCCGGAGGAGAGCTGCCCCTCCCCCAGGGAACAGGACCTGACTTTCAGAGGCGCCCCCCCTAAGCTGGGAGAGGGACCACGGCCCCCTGGAGGGCCCCAGCGGAGCCGCGGGCTGGTGCCTCTCGCCCATCCCGCTTCCTCCGCTCCCCGCTCTTCTCCCCTCTGCCTGGCAGAACCTTCTCAGCCCGCCACCCAGGGATCCCGGGCTGCCCTTCTCCTTCTGGGAGAAGGACATGAGCCCAGGCCTCTAGAGGAGCAGGCGGCCTGGGGAGGGGACGTTCCTCCCATGTCGCCTCCCTACCCATGGGACCAAAACGGGCTGGGGGGAGATGGGGCTTCAGCACAGTGAGGCCAGCAGGAACGCTGCCCCTAACAAAACCCACAGCCACGGCCCAGCGAGGGGGCCCAGCCCACTTCTGTGCAGGGCCTCGCCCTCCACAGGCCTCCCAGGTGGACTGGCCAGCCCCCAGGACCCGCTGGAGCGGACCAGCCCAGCACGGCAGCACCGCCTCTGCCTCCTGCAGGAGAGCCTGTCGGGGAAGACGGGCTGAGGGCTCAGTGCCAGCGGGAGGAGCCCCACCTCCCTGAGCCAGCTGATGTCCATGGGGCGTCCTGCAAGGAAGGGCTCCTGCTCCCGGGGCTGCGGCGGGGGCTTCCCTTGGCTGGGGCCCTCACCTTAGGGGCTGGAGTTGCTGCCTCGGTGCTGAAAAGACAGCTCCGGCCGACAGGTGGGGAGGGGGTAATTGAGAGGGACAAGCTCCCTACTGAAGGCAGCGGTGTGCGGTGACTGAGGGCTCAGGGGCTCCAGCCAGGGTGGGGAGGGGAGCTGGGGCAAATAACACCTGCCCCACGCCCCCTCTCCAAGGCCAAGTGGCCAGCTGAAAGTGAGCGTCGGAGAAGCTGTAATTGGCTCGAGTCCGTCATTCAGGGGGGGCTTCCCTGGAATCCCACGGACAGGGCAGCTGTCGGGCTACACTCCAGGGGTCGCAAAGAGTCGGACACGACTGAGTGACTAACTCGTGCGCCCACGTCATTCAGCACAGGGCCAGGGCTGGGGTTCCGCAGAAACGCAGGCAGGAAGGGCCCGGCCGTGCCTGGCTCTCCCCGTCTCAGCAGCTGGCCTCAGGCCCAGGCTGTTACTCTGCGGAGCGCAGACCCTGGGCCCAGGAGCTCCCTGTGCAGGCCCTGGAAGTGGTTCCCTGCAAGCTGCCTCCGGGGCTGAGGCAGACTTGTGTCTGGTGCCTCTGCTGGCCAGCCTGCTCCTTGGGAGGTGGAGAGGCTTCTGGAACTCGGGGCGGGGGGTGGGGTGGGGGGTTGCAGGAAGACAACCGGTAACCCTGTCCCCCTGGGGCTGGACAGGCAACAGTGGATCTCAGAGCAGAGGCCCTGAGCTGGCCAGCCCAGGACAGCTTGCAGGCTGGTGCCTCGTTCAGTGTACACAGTGGTCAGTATTTGTTAGTAAAAACACATATTACTGGACGGCAACTTAGCTTGGGGTTTTTAAAGTCGGAGCAGCTGCCCGCTCTGGCCCCACGGTCTCCTGTGCCCAGCTTGAAGGGGTGAGATAGTAGGGGGCCGTCTCGGCTCTGGCTGGCCAGGCAGGGAGCTGGCAAACCTGGGAGCAGCTTGATCCACGACCCAAGCTCTGTTCCTCAGGAGCAGTTGCAGCGGTGCTGGAGAGTGAGCTCGGCCAGGGAGCCTCGCGGTCCCTGCGCGGAGACAGGGCGAAGAAGAGGGGCCTGGAGAACAGGAAGGGGTAGCTGGCTGAGTGCGGGGGGAGGGTTTGCAGGGAGGAGCCGGTGCAAAGGCCCTGGGGCAGAGACGGCGCCTGCCCCTGGACGCAAGCAGACGAGCAGCCGAAGAGAAACCGGAAGTGTGAGGCCTTCGGGCGCAGAGGGTGGGTGGGCGTGTTCTCGAGTCCCAAGTGTGGGGCCCACCTTAAACAGGATGGAGGTGGCAGTGGAGGCCTCTACCGTTCCCTGGTCCCTGTTGGGAGGATCATCGACTTCCCCAAGTCAGTCATTCACTTATTCGTTCAGCAGTTTCCAGAGCTAGACATGCCCTGGAGCAGCTGGGGCTGGGGGAGGAGGAGGCTGGAGTAAGACCTGGTCCCCGGCTTCCAGAGAGGCAGTGTGAGGAGGGCAGGAGGTGGAGGGGAGCAGAAGTCAGGGAGGGCTTCCCGGGGGAGGTGTCACTGAGCCGAGGGGACAGTGTCAGCTCTGCCCACGAGGCTGTGGCGCTGGCCTGGGGCGCAGTCGTAGACAGGCGGGCACCCCTGCCCTGTGTGCTGAGAGCAGGGGCGTCATGGAAGGGTCACCACACAGCACCCAGCTCCTGCAGCGGGGCTCTCTGAGACTGTAGCCCCCTGCACCCAGTTCATAGCTGGGGCTCAAGACACGGCGGGCCTGGGGCCCCTGAGGCCTGACTTGCCCCACAGAAGTGCTGATTCAAAGCGGCCTCAGCTCAGGACCAACTGCAAGGGATGCTATCTGTGTGTGTGTGTTTGAATTCTGTCAGATGGGTTTTTTGGCTCCATCTCTCATCTGCTGAGCAACCCTAGGAAAGTCACTTAACCTCTCTGAGCCTGCTTCCCACCTGTAAAAGGAGTGTTCTCTCTGTACCCAGCCAAGTTCTTGGGCGATGGTGCAGACCTGGCCCTCGAGTAGAGCCCAGCAAAATCCAAAGTCAGTGTGTCTGCCCCCGAGCCCAGGATGTCCCCAGATGCGGCAGCCCCGAAACCCGTGTGTTCCCGCCCTGCCACTTTGCATCACTCTTGGGGCCAGTTTCACCAGGAGGGGAGCCTTTTGCCCACAAGGAGACCAGGCCCAGAGAGGGCGAGCAGGCATCTTGAGTCAAAGCAGGGGCCCCGTGCCGTGAGCAGGGAGCCCTGCCGGTGGGCTCAGACCCCCACCCTCACCCTGGCCCTTCCCACCACCCCAGTCCTCCCCAGGGCCTGAGTGGCTACACGTCCACCGGCCCGCCAGCCCCCAACCCTTCCTGGTGGACACAAAAGGCCGGGCCTCCCGCAGGAGGGGGCGGGAAGGGGCTCCTGGGCCAGCTGGGCCACGGACACAGGGAAGTGAGCGGAGACAGGAAGGAAGCCGCGCTGCTGGAGGCTGGGGCCACCATTGTCCCACCTGGGGGCGGGGGCGCAGTGTCTGCCCTCTGTCCCCGTGCCGGTGGCTCCTGCGCTCCGGAGGGCCCCGGCGGGGTGGTCACTGGGCCCTGCCCTCTCTGAGCCCCTCCCTGCTGCCCTCCTCCCCTCCCCGCCTCAGGTTCCCCGTAATCGTGGAGCAGGAGATGCCAGGGCGGATCCTGCCAGGGATTCCTCTCTCCGGCTTCTGCTGAGTCAGTTCCCGAGCCCCAGCACCCGCCTCGAGCTGAGGGCTCACCCGGCCCCCAGAGGGCCAGAAGCTTGCCCAGAGTCGCCCCTTGGAGCCGCAGAGCTGCCTCTCGGCCCCAGGCCACCGCTGTGGCCACCCCTGTGTCTGCGATCGCTGACCTGACTTTGCTCTGAGTCACTCAACGTGTGCAGGGAGGCTGCCTTCATTCTGAACTGTGCTGCCACTGCCTTGATTGAGATGGACAGAGGGGTGGATGGGTGAGCTCCGGAACCAGGGCCAGGGGACCCCCGGCTGTGTGCACTCTCCCCAGGCGTGCCCAACACCCCTCCCCCCACCTCCGCACACCCAGAGGGTGCTTCTGTCCAGGTGGGACTCCTTCCCTCCACACTTTGAGAAGCAGGATGAGGAGACAGCAGAGCTGGAGGGTGTGAGTTCCCGTGTCCTGGCTGAGGACCAGCTGGGACCTTCCGGCCAGGAGCCCTCCCCTCTCCTGATCTCATCACCGCTTCCACCCCCGCCCCTCAGAGGAGGACTCCCCCTGAAGACAGGAGGAGAAGGGGTGACAGGATGAGATGGTTGGATGGCATCGTCGACTCAATGGAAAGGGTTTGAGCAAATTCCAGGAGACAGTGAAGGGCAAGGAGGCCTGCCGTACTGCAGCCCACGGGGTCGCAAAGAGGCAGACACGGCTGAGCGGCGGAACAGTGACGGCAGCCCCAGGCCTGTGTCCGTCGCAGCCCCCAGACCCCTGTGTCCTGGGTGTGAGCTAAGTCAGCCCATCCCCAAGACACAGGTCTCAGGGACCTCTGGCCCCCGCCCCACACCGGCCCACCCCCATCTCACAGCAGCCAAGCTTCTGCAGCCTGCTTAAACTTTATTGGAGGCGGAGCTGAAATGGGGGTCCCAGAACCACAGAGCCCTCTCCCCCCAGCTTCTCCAGGTTGGGCTTCACTGGTTGCAAGAGGGTCAACGGCCAAGGCTCGATCCGGAACCTCCGACACAGCTCAGTAGCCCCCGGCCCTGCAGGCATCGGGCGCCTCAGCTCCAGCCCCGCCTCCCGCGCCCTGCACAGGCCCACAGACCCCTCCCAGGCGGGTGGGGTCCCGGGCAAAGCTGCTCCGGTGGCGGAACGTTACCCCCAGCTCAGGCCTTTCCTGGCCAGCTCCACCTGGGCCAGGCGGTGGTCGCTCAGCACCTGCACCCTCGTGATGGCGGCCAGCGGCCAGTGGCGGTGGGCAAATTGCAGGACCTTGTGCTCCTGGGCGTGGACGTGGAAGTGCTCTGCGTCCGAGCTGACCTCCATCTGGGGGCGGGCAGGCACAGCGTCCCCTCAGCACGCAGAGCCCCCCGTAACGCAGGCCTGACCCCCAGGGGTTCAGAGCCCCAGCTGGGGGCCCCTTCCCCTCGCCTCAGAGCCGTGGCTGGCAGCCAGGGGGCACAGCCCCCAGACCCAGCAGGGAGACTGCCGGACTGGCTCTCCCCTGCGGGCATCCACAACAAGTCCCTACTCAGCCGGAGCCCCAGCGAGGACAGCAGGGCTGCTGGAAGCCGGGGGCACGGGGCGCCTCAGCGCAAAGCAGCAGACCACCCCCCGCCCCCTGCCGC
>SJYC01124250.1:0-18722 GCA_006408675.1 Madoqua kirkii | reverse complement strand
CCTCCCGCCTCCCAGGGGCTCTCCCCAGCCCCTCACCTCAAAGGGCTCCCCGAGCACCAGCGGGAAGACGCTGGACGCCTCCTCCTGGCCCCAGCGGCCGCCCTGGAAGGCGTTGGCCACCATGGTGGCGCTGGAGAACCGGGGCTTGATGTGGAAGACGATGTCCCCCGTCTCGGACAGGAAGTTGATCTCAAACCTGGGGGGCACCATGGGGTTGGTGAGGGCGTCTGGGTGGTCACCCCGTGGAGGCCGAGGAGGGGACCCAGGAGGGGAGGGTGCGGTCCTTACTGGTCCTCTCCAGAGTCAGAGTGTCCCTGCACCAGGAGGTTCCAGCCTGGGGCCAGGCCCCCCGCGTGGAAGGCTTCAAACTGCAGACAGAAGGGGTGACAGCCCCACTCCTGGGCCTCCTCTCCTTGGAGCGTCCCCTACCCCAGGAGGCCCCACAGCCCGTGGCCCATGCCCAGGCCCCGGCCCCCTGAGCAACGTGCCCACTCAGCCAGGGGTCCTCTGGGGAGGGGGGCAAGGCTGGCGGGCCCCCCACCAGGCCCTGTTCCCTCCTCCCCAAAGCCAGGTCTCACCCACCTGCAGGGCCATCTCTCCCGCTTCCTGGGGAGCGGCGCAGCCTGGGGATATAGCGGCTGGGCTGGGCGGGGGCACGGGGCCCCACCCCAGGGATGAGGTCACCGGCCTCCCCTGCCCCCCAGCCTCTCGCCCCGCCGCCAGCAGGTCCTCTAGTCCAGCTCCGGGACAGGGTGGCCCCCTCCCCACCCCCTTTCCTGGGGGCCTGCATGCCTCTCAGGCTTCACTCCACTCCAGGGACCCCCAGGAAAGCACTTCTCCTCCGTTCTTGGAGGCAAGGCGTGGCCCAGGCAGCCCCCTAGTCAGCCTCAGCCGCCACGGGACCCAGACTCCCGCATCTGGTCGAGAGAGGAGGCCTACCCACCCTACCCGGGACTGTGGGGCCGCCTGGTGCCCCAG
The DNA here is from genome assembly GCA_006408675.1 of Madoqua kirkii. NCBI lineage: Eukaryota > Metazoa > Chordata > Mammalia > Artiodactyla > Bovidae > Madoqua > Madoqua kirkii. The sequence continues at coordinate 17,744 of SJYC01124250.1, read as the reverse complement.
CCCCCCAGTCCAGCCCAGCCTGCCCTGGCTGCCCCGCTCCAGGGGCTCAGCCACCCTGCGGCCGGAGCGGGGATTAGGCTGGCCGCTGTGCTCAGCGAATTCCAGGGCGCTGGTGGTGGATGGGGAGGGGCCCCTTTCCCACATCCCCATGCCCCTCCTGGCCTGCTCCTGAGCCCCCTCAGCTGACTGGGGAGCAGGCCAGGCTGGGGTCCTAGGGGAGCATGTGGAGGAGACAAGCAGAGTCTCCCCAGGCTTTCTGGGTGGCCAAGGGGGCGTCTTGGCCAGACTGTCCAGGGAGCCAACCAGAGAGGAGCCAGGCTGGACACAGAGCCCCAGGGCTGCTGTGGGGATGGGGGCATGCCGTGCGTGGGCAGTTAGTGTGCAGATGTGCCTGAGTGTGGGGCCAAGGGGCTGACGATGTGCATGCTGGATGTGGGGCTGTGGTGTGTGAGGCTGAGTGTGTGGCTCCTGGCACCGTGCTCCTCCCTGCCCAGCCTCGCAGAGGCCGGGGTTTATCTGGTTCCCCAGGGCCCCAGGGGGCAGGATTGCCAGCCCCTGCTCTGTGCTCGGGTCAGTCTTCCCTCTGCCCCCTGCTAGGCCCCGCCTGGCCTCCCCCTGTGCCTGTCACTTTGATACGGGCATGGTGGGCATGCGCCAGCTTCACCCTCCCCTGCAGGCGAGGGGCTGATCGGGGCCGGCGGGGCCTGCAGGGGGCAGCCCTGGGCAGCGGAGGGCTGCCCGCTGACTGTGGCCTCCTGGCTCAGACAAGGGCCTGCCCGCTCCCACATCCAGGGCCCCACTCAGCTGGGCCATCCTGGGGCCTGCCTCCCTGAGGATCTGAGAGAGGGTTGGACCCCTCCCAGTCCTGCCTCCGGTCCCACCAGGAGGTGGGCGCTCGCGGCCTGGACTCTGGGGACGGCGCGGGCCGGGGTGGGCAGAGCATGTACTCAGGGGTCCTGAGTGGGCTTCCAGCATGCCGGGGGGCCCGGAGCTGGTGGCCTCTGGGCGGTCCTCCCAGCAGCACACCCCGTCTGTGCCCCCGCCTCTCCCCCAGGCAGGAGGGTAGTCCGGGGTGGATGCTGCGCCCTGGGCTGTTGCCTCCTGGCCTCGAGGTCAGCAGATGGCCTGGCAGAGGGCCCTCGGGACTCACTGGCCTAGAGCCTGGCTGGGTGAGGAGCCTGAGGACCCCTGATTCAGCAGGCCTGTCTCACTCTGAGCCTCAGCCTCCCCGTATGTGGAGGGCTATGCGGACTGTGCCGCCTGTCGCCCACTGAGCCTGGAGCGGGCAGGGTGGAGAGCCTGCCTCTTCACTCCAGCCTGGGGGCCTCTTAAAGCCCAGCTTGGCCCAGGCAGCCTCTGGGCCTCTGCCCACCCCGTGACACCTGTGCCTGGCATGGGACCACACCTGGCCCGGCTGTGGTCTCACCCCCGCCCCCCGCTGTGGCTTTGGAACCTCTCCACATGGGGTGGGAGCCAGGAGCCCTGAAGGCCCCTCAGGCCGGGCGCAGCCCTGCAGGCTACCCCAACATCGTGAGGTCCAGCTCGGACCCCAGCTGTCCTCGGGTACCGGAGGCGGGGGCGGGGGGCGGTGCCCCCACCTGGAGTCGCTGGCCAGCCAGGGCTGAGCGCCGTGGCCTGGGGCTGGGGAGCAAATAGACCTGCCCAGCCCAGAGCTGCCAGACGCTGCCCCTCCCCCTCCCGGATGTGCGGTTTTGCCCCAGGCTGTTGGTTTCCAGAACAGGCAGCAGGGTCTCCACCCAGCTCCACGGAGGATATCCACCCAGACAGCAGCCTGGGCTCAGAGGCCTGTCTCAGCCCTGGGCCCGCCCTCGCCAGGTGGCGCCAGGCACGGGCCTGGTGCAGAGGTGCCCAGACGAGAGATCCTGCCCCATGGCATAGCAGTAACCACCATCGACCTGGAGCCCTGATGGCTCAGCAGGGAAAGACTCCGCCTGCAGAGCAGGAGACGTAAGAGACGCGGGTTCAATCCCTGGGTCTGGAAGATCCCTTGGAGGAGGGCACGGCAACCCACTCCAGTATGCTTGCCTGGAGAATCCCATGGGCAGAGGAGCCTGGCGGGCTGCAGCCCACAGGGTCACAAACAGCTGGACACGACTGATGCCTAAGCACACACAGCTTGGAGCTCAGTCTCTCTACAGGCAGCACCACTTGCCCTGGATAGACGGGCTCCAGCCATGCCACTGGGGAGGCTGGAGGCCAGGCTCAGGGGAGGGAGGCACGGGCACGATCCAGGGCTCTTCGCTCGTCTCGGCACGATCGCGGTCCCGCCTCAGCTGAGCCCCGCTGTGTGCTCGGTGCTTGCCGTGAATTCATCCCTTGGCCAGGGGGGGTACGTCCCGCATCACCACCAGATGCCCACTCAGTCACTCAGCAACCGTCAGCTGAACTCTGTGCTAGGCCCTGAGCCTTGGTTCACAAGAAGACAGACAGCCACACAGCCTTTGCTCTCAGGGAACTTCTTGTGTCTGAGGCAGGGGGCAAACACTGAAGGACAGGTCCAGCTTCACATTACTGAATTATTATGATACGAGCCCTGAACAGAAAATATGGCGAGTGATCACGGTGTCTCACGGGAGCCTGGACTGATAAGAGTTGGTCTGGGCAGACTTCTTGGAGGAGGTGACATTGGAGCTGAGCTTAGAACAGAAGGCACTCAGGGGAAGGGTGTTGCTGGAAAAGGGAGCAGTGTGTGCAAAGGCCCTGGGGAGGGAAAGGCCAAGATGGGAAGGGCGCTCCCCGCTCCACCTCTGCTGCCTGGCTGAGGTCCAGCCCTCCCTGGCCTTCCCTGCTAGGCCCCACCGTCGCCTCCCTCATTTGGGCTGGCATTGTTCCTGGCCAAGCTGCCCACCCAGTGCCAGGCCATTGTCTGTGCCTCCTGCTTTCCGCCCCCAAGTCTCTTATCACCCAGAGAGAATCAACTCATGTGGGGGCACGTGGGGGTGAGAAGGTTTTACCCCAGCCAGTGCCAAGCAGGGGCTGCCAGATCTGATGCCGCCTCCTCCCTGGCAGGGGCAGGCCGGTGGCCCCAAGGACACTTGGCGCCAGCCTGGCCTCCCTCTTGTGGGGACCCCGCCGGCCTCCCTCTTGGGGGGGCCCCGCCGGCCTCCCTCTTGTGGGGGCCCCGCCGGCCTCCCTCTTGTGGGGGCCCCGCCGGCCTCCCTCTTGTGGGGGCCCCGCCGGCCTCCCTCTTGTGGGGGCCCCGCCGGCCTCCCTCTTGTGGGGGCCCCGCCGGCCTCCCTCTTGTGGGGGCCCCGCCGGCCTCCCTCTTGTGGGGGCCCCGCCGGCCTCCCTCTTGTGGGGGCCCCGCCGGCCTCCCTCTTGTGGGGGCCCCGCCGGCCTCCCTCTTGTGGGGGCCCCGCCGGCCTCCCTCTTGTGGGGGCCCCGCCGGCCTCCCTCTTGTGGGGGCCCCGCCGGCCTCCCTCTTGTGGGGGCCCCGCCGGCCTCCCTCTTGTGGGGGCCCCGCCGGCCTCCCTCTTGTGGGGGCCCCGCCGGCCTCCCTCTTGTGGGGGCCCCGCCGGCCTCCCTCTTGTGGGGGCCCCGCCGGCCTCCCTCTTGTGGGGGCCCCGCCGGCCTCCCTCTTGTGGGGGCCCCGCCGGCCTCCCTCTTGTGGGGGCCCCGCCGGCCTCCCTCTTGTGGGGGCCCCGCCGGCCTCCCTCTTGTGGGGGCCCCGCCGGCCTCCCTCTTGTGGGGGCCCCGCCGGCCTCCCTCTTGTGGGGGCCCCGCCGGCCTCCCTCTTGTGGGGGCCCCGCCGGCCTCCCTCTTGTGGGGGCCCCGCCGGCCTCCCTCTTGTGGGGGCCCCGCCGGCCTCCCTCTTGTGGGGGCCCCGCCGGCCTCCCTCTTGTGGGGGCCCCGCCGGCCTCCCTCTTGTGGGGGCCCCGCCGGCCTCCCTCTTGTGGGGGCCCCGCCGGCCTCCCTCTTGTGGGGGCCCCGCCGGCCTCCCTCTTGTGGCCACCCTCCTGCCCCACCCACACCCCTCACTCTGTGCATGCGAACGTGCCAAGTCGCTTCAGTCGTGTCCGACTCTCTGAGACCCCATGGACTGTAGCGTGCCCGGCTCCTTGTCCATGGGATGCTCCAGGGAAGAATTCCGGAGCGGGCTGCCTTGCCCTCCCCCAGGGCTCTTCCAGACCCAGGGACTGAGCCCGACTCCTGTGGCTTCTGCACCGCACGCTGCTGCTTTAGTTACAGCTGAGCACCAGGGAAGCCTGCCTTTCCCTCCGGTCCGTCCCTGCGGGCGGAAGCCAGCCCACCTGCCCTCGACCACAGACAGCCCTTGCCCCGCCCTGGGAGTCGGTTTCTCCACCTGAGGTTGCCTAGGGCAACCATGAGCCTTGCCCGTGAGCTCAGCTGGGCACGGACGCAAAGCTGGCCTTGACCCAAGGAAGGGACACGGAGGTAGGGCTCTGCCTTTGAGCTACGGAGACCCGATGCTGCTGAGGTTAAGGCTGGGGTTTCCCCTTCCTGTCAGCAAATTGGGGCTTCTGCCCAGATGGGCTTCCTGGAGGGAGTGCAGGCCCACCCCGGTCAGGCCTCACCCCAGGAGGGGGCGCCTGGCCCCCGCTCTATTTCACCGCCTATTTATGGTGCAGCGGCCGGGGCTCGGGGAGCCCTCACCGGCCCAGGTTTCTGGTGGAGCTGCTGTTCTCTGTCTCAGCGCTGCAGAAGGGGCAGGATTGGGGAGGCGGGACAGAGCCGCCCCCGGCCCAGCTTCCCTGTGTCATTTCCCAGCTCCCACAGCTGCGCTCCTCAGCTCTGTGTGGTTACAAGGGCCCTCCTCCTTTGCAGTCCTCCAAGTGAGTTCACGTCTGTTCACAGCCCTGCTAGGCGAGGGCTTCCCTTCCCATTTCACAGATGGAAAGACTGAGGCTGCTGTGGCCCACATGCATGTCCTTGGTGAGGCATGCTGGGAACAACTCTGCCCTGTTGAAGGATGTGCTCGGGAGATCCCCAAAGCCCTTGGCAGAGCTGCTTTGGGGGCCCGGGGCTGAGGGAGAAGACTCCCTTGGGCAGGGTGGGACATGGCTGGGACTCCGGAGCCTCTTGGGTCTTGACCAGTACCAGCCAGGAGTTATCCCACGATGGCACCATCTTGCAGGAAGCTCAGCCAGCCCAGACGGGCCTGCGGAAAGGCTGTCCGGGTATGGCGGCCACTGGCCGGGCACAGAGGCCAAGGTGAGGTTTCTGCAACAGGACAGAAGCTGGGGGCCAGCCGGGCTGGGCAGGGCAGGACAGACCGGCGGACATCTGGCCTGGAGAGGGGGCTGTAGCGACTCCTCCAGATGGGCTCTGGGCTCCGGGAGCCGCCAGGGAAGCAGGCTGCACCAGGTTTATAAACAGACCCAGCAGCAGCCCCGTTTGAAGGCGGAAGAGCTGGGAATCCAATTAGATGAGGAAGTGGCTGGGGGATCCTAGAGCTGCCTAAGATGGGGCTGGGGGGGCCTCGAGGGCCCAGGGTCCCCGCCCCCGGCACCAGGGCAGAGGTGGTGGCAGCTCAAGGGGACGCAGGACACGGGGTGTGTTCCAGCCCCCGCTCTCTAGAGAGCGACCCTCTGCGAGCTGCTCTGTGGCCCAGGGGCCGGGCCCCTCCCAGGTGAGATGACTCAAGCCCATGCAGCACCCCCCCACCCCATCACTCACTCCCAAACACTCACAGAGCGCCCATTGTGTGGCATGGAGGAGAGCACAACAAATGATAGGTAGCTGAACAAACGCGTGGAACGTTTTGGACAGTGATTTGTGCTAGGAAAAAAGTAAAACAGGACGGTGGCATTAAAAAAACAAAAACATGTGCAGCTCAGTCCCATAGCCCCTGACTGCACTCAGCCTTTGATCACCTGAAATGTGTGAATTCAGATATGAGTATTAAAAAAAACACTATATTTACAATTGGATGTGAGAGTTGGACTGTGAAGAAGGCTGAGCACCAAAGAATTGATGCTTTTGAACTGTGGTGCTGGAGAAGACTCTTGAGAGTCCCTTGGACTGCAAGGAGATCCAGCCAGTCAATCCTAAGGAGATCAGTCCTGAATATTCATTGGAAGGACTGAGATGTGTATAAGAGACAGGACACGGGGTGTGTTCCAGCCCCCGCTCTCTAGAGAGCGACCCTCTGCGAGCTGCTCTGTGGCCCAGGGGCCGGGCCCCTCCCAGGTGAGATGACTCAAGCCCATGCAGCACCCCCCCACCCCATCACTCACTCCCAAACACTCACAGAGCGCCCATTGTGTGGCATGGAGGAGAGCACAACAAATGATAGGTAGCTGAACAAACGCGTGGAACGTTTTGGACAGTGATTTGTGCTAGGAAAAAAGTAAAACAGGACGGTGGCATTAAAAAAACAAAAACATGTGCAGCTCAGTCCCATAGCCCCTGACTGCACTCAGCCTTTGATCACCTGAAATGTGTGAATTCAGATATGAGTATTAAAAAAAACACTATATTTACAAGACTTAGTGCAGAGAAATGGTGTAAAATATCTCATTAATGATTTTAGATCGCTATTCCAAATCCTAAAAGACGATGCTGTTAAAGTGCTGCACTCAATATGCCAGCAAATCTGGAAAACTCAGCAGTGGCCACAGGACTGGAAAAGGTCAGTTTTCATGCCAATACTAAAGAAAGGCAATGCCAGAGAATGCTCAAACTACCGCACAATTGCACTCATTTCACATGCTAGCCAAGTAATGCCCAAAATTCTCCAAGCCAGGCTTCAATAGTATGTGAATCGTGAACTTCCACATGTTCAAGCTGAATTTAGAAAAGGCAGAGGAACCAGAGATCAAATTGCCAACATCTGTTGGATCATAGAAAAAGCAGGAGAGTTCCGGAAAAACATCTGCTTTATTGACTATGCCAAAGCCTTTGACTGTGCATCACAACAAACTGTGGAAAATTCTTCAAGAGATGGGAATACTAGACCACCTGACCTGCCTCCTGAGAAATCTGTATGCAAGTCAGGAAGCAACAGTTAGAACTGGACATGGAGCAACAGACTGGTTCCAAATCAGGAAAGGAGTCCCTCAAAGCTATATATTGTCACCCTGCTTATTTAACTTATATGCAGAGTACATCCTGCAAAATGCCACGCTGGATGAAGCACAAGCTGGAATCAAGGTTGCCGGGAGAAATATCAATAACCTCAGATATGCAGATGACACCACCCTTATGGCAGAAAGTGAAGAACTGAAGAGCCTCTTGATGGAAGTGAAAAAAGAGAGTGAAAAAGTTGGCTTAGAGCTCAACACTCAGAAAACTAAGATCATGGCATCCGGTCCCATCCCTTCATGGCAAATAGATGGGGAAACAGTGGAAACAGTGATAGATTTTATTTGGGGGGGGGCTCCAAAATCACTGCAGATGGTGACTGCAGCCATGAAATTAAAAGACACTTGCTCCTTGGAAGAAAAGCTATGACCAACCTAGACAGCATATTGAAAAGCAGAGGTATTACTTTGCTGACAAAGGTCCGTCTAGTCAAGGCTGTGGTTTTTCCTGTGGTCATGTATGGATGTGAGAGTTGGACTGTGAAGAAGGCTGAGCACCAAAGAATTGATGCTTTTGAACTGTGGTGCTGGAGAAGACTCTTGAGAGTCCCTTGGACTGCAAGGAGATCCAGCCAGTCAATCCTAAGGAGATCAGTCCTGAATATTCATTGGAAGGACTGAGGCTGAAGCTGAAGCTCCAGTACTCTGACCACCTGATGCGAAGAACTGACTCACTGGAAAAAACCCTGATGCAGGGAAGGATCGAAGGTGGGAGGAGAAGGGGACAACAGAGGATGAGATGGTTGGATGGCATCACTGACTGGATGGACATGAGTCTGAGTAAACCCTGGGAGTTGGTGATGGACAGGGAAGCCTGGTGTGCTGCAGTCTGTGGGGTCACAAAGAGTCAGACAGGACTGAGTGACTGAACTGAACTGAACAAAATGATACTGTTTTGTATGTGTTGGGTTAAATAGGAATGCTTGCCCAATTGTGTCTGACTCTCTGTGACTCCATGGATTGTCATCTGCCAGACTCCTCTGTCCACGGGATTTCCCAGACAAGAATGCTGGAGTGGGTTAGCCATTTCCTCCTCCAGGGGATCTTCCCGACTCAGGAGTCAAACACGCGTGTCCTCCGTCTCTTGCGTTGCAGATGGATTCTTTACCAACTGAGCCACTGGGGAAGCCCTGGGCTGAATATAAGATAATATTAAAATTAATTCTGCCTGTTTGAAAACCTTTTTTTTTAATGCGGTCACTAGAAAATTTTAAATTGCATCTATGCCTGCGTTCCATTTCTATGGAATGGCACAGGCTGAGATGGTAGGGTGGAATTCTTGTTCAGTTCCTCAGTTGTGTCTGACTCTTTGTGACCCCATGGACGCCAGGCTCCCTTGTCCTCCACTGTCTGCTGGAGTGTGCTCAGGTTCATGTCCATTGAGTCAGTGATGCTTCTAACCTCCTTTTGCCTTCCATCTTCAACATCAGGGTCTTTTCCAGTGAGTCGGCTTTTCAGAGGTCAGGGCTGTTTCAGCTGGAGCAGGAAGGGAACTCTCAGGGGAAGGACTGCTGCCTTGAGACCTCATGCGGAGAAAGGCCCACTCAGAGGCAGAGGGAATGACCCAGCCAGAGGGGACCTTGGATGCGAAGCCCCTGGGCTCAGAGCAGTGCGGGGGCTGGCGTGACCGGAGCCGGGGGCACCGGGGGCTGGGGAAAGAGTGAGGCGGCATTTAGAGGTGAGCTGAGGGCGCACCAGGCTGGGCTGGACCACGTGAGGAGCCTCCAGCGGCCCCTAAATGCAGGGGACCGAGCTGGCCTGGGGCTGCCCCCTCCCTAGCGCCCTCTTGGGGCAGCTCTGAGCCTGCACAGCCGGGAAGACCCAGCCAGTGCCCCTGCCGGGGACAGCGGAGGCCGGCGCTGATCCCCGTGTCTCCACAGCACGTTCCCCGCAGCCCTGCCTGGGCCAGACGCCACATGTCCTTGACCCGCTCGGACTGACCCCCGCGAACGCGCTTGCCAAAACTGTTGGGAAAGGCCCAGGGGAGCCGCCAGCTCCCGAAATAACCTTACACCAGCTCCAGGACATCTGTGAGGGGCGGAGTCCCGGGGTGACTCCGCAAGCCCCGTGCAGGGTGGGGGCAGGGGCGGGGAGAGGGGCCTGCAGGGAAGGTGAGGGCGAGGGAGACCCGGGCGCTGGCAGAGACCCGCAGAGGGCAGAGGTAGGGGGTGGAGAGGGGCACCCTAGACTGGGCAGCCCCGGCCCCTCCAGAGGGCCAGGCCGGTCGGGCCTCTGGAGCAGGAGGGGGCTGTGGCCCTGGGCTGAGGTCCGGCTGGGTGGGCAGCTGAATGGGAGGTGGAGTTGGATGGATGGTCAGTGCCGGTGGGTGGGGAGCCCTGTCTACCTGGTTGTGCCCCCCAGGGCCTCAGAGGTTGTGAAGGACTCATCTCCTGGGCGCTCTGTGTTCCCAGGATGGAACTGAGGCTCAGAGAGGCCGAGTGTCTGCTCTCAGGGGCACAGCAGGTGAGCACACCTTCCCCTCCATGTCCTTCTCACACTTGGTCCCCACGGGCCCTGCTGGCGGCTTCCCCTGCCCTGGGTCCCCTGGGGCTCGTCCCCTGAGCAGTGTGGCCAGCACTTGTGACGGCAAAGGAGGGGAGACCCACGGTGGGCTGGCCCCCCGCGACCTGGGGGGAAACGGAGGCGGGGGCTGCTGCCTGGGGAGCCAGGCCCGCCCCTCCCCAGGACCCAGCTGGGCACTCAAGTGGTGGGAACTGCGGGGTGGTTTTTTAAATTAAAGAGTCTTTATTGCAAGACCCCTATTGCGATCCACACGATCCAGCCGTCATTTGTTCAACAATTATTAAACACTCGTCGTGTGCAGGGAGCTGGTGACAGCGACGACGAGGTTTATGATGTAAGTGGAAGTCTGGGACCACCTGGCCGCGGTGGGCCCTGTGTGGGCACACGGGGAGGTGGGCCGTGGACGGGCTGGGGTCTGCTCGGTCAGGGTGTGGGTCAGGACTCTGCAGGCTCTGGTGTGTCCCCAGCCCACAGGTCCCAGAGAAGAGTTGAGGCGTTTTCTACTGGAAACCAAAATTGTCCATTAAATGACCACCTCCACACCTCGAGCAGCGCTCCATCAAAGTACTGCTCACTTTTTTGATGATGGAAGTTTTACAACATGTTTCCTGACCCCAGCAAGAAGTGAAGAAAGTGAGTGTCCACCAGGTACCCATGGGCGCAGAGCACGGGAGGGGCAGCCGTGTGGCAGGCGCCCGGCTGGCTGGAGGATGTCTGCCCCCGGCCGCAGCGCGTGTTCTGGACGAGGGCCCAGGACGGAGGACGGGAGAGGGTCCCGGGGAGAGGTGGGGGCAGGAGCGCGCGGTCAGCAGGCAGCCGGTAGAGGTCTGCTCGGGCGGCCGACTCCCCAGCGGAGGGTGGGCAGGCCCTGAGCGGGACTGCGGCCGGGGGCAGGAGGCCCGGAGGCAGAGGGAGGCGCGCCGGGGGTGGGGGGACGAGGAGCCTTCCCTGCTCGCCCCAGGCACTTCCTTGACCTCTGCTCGCCCAGGCCCTCCCTGCCCAGGACACACGGGGCTGGGGCCAGCCCGCCAGGACCACCCCGCCCCATCCCCACTCCTGCCGCGGCCCCCGCTTCCCCAGGCCGGGTCGGGACACGAGATTCTTTCAAAAACATTTCCTTTGCAAAATAATCCTTCGAAATATGTTTTTGGAAACAGGCTCCTGATCAGAACAGGAAGAAGTTAATTACAGTCCCTCCCAGAGGGGCGCGGGGGAGGAAGCCTGGTGGTCAGGAACCGCAGCAAGGGCCAGGACGGCGCCCCCCCACGCGCCCTCAGCCCGAAGACAGGGAGATGCAGGCGCTGGGAGGCCCAGGAAGTGGCTGGGGACACAGGTTCAGGGCTGAGCGGGGCGCCCTTCCTTCACTGCCACGTGGTGCCCATGTCGGGGCGTGGGTAGGCGTGTACAAATGTGTCCACGTGCCTGTCTGTGTGGGTGTGAAGGCGAGCGTCTGGACTCCCCGAGGACCTGGACAAGCCCCACTCTGGGCTGCCTCTGGGTGTTTCTACGCCAGTCTCAGTAAGCCCTGAGGCTCACCGCCCGGCTCACGCCTTCCTTAACAGGCGCAAGGGCTCCAGTTATGTTTGGGGCGTCCAAACCCTGAACCTTGCTTAGGGCCAGCGGTCTGACCACCCAGCTCTCAGCACCAGGGCTGATTCAAGTGTAGGCTAAGCAGTGAGCCTCGGCCACCCTTCCACACGCCTGCCCCTCTGCTCATCCGTCCACTCACCCATCCGTTTAGCTCGTGTCCTTCTGTCTGTATCAACTTCCTGTCGCTGTCATAATAAATTACCACAAACGCAGTGGCCTGAAACAGCGCGAGCTTATTATCTCACAGCCCGCGGGACAGAGATGGGTCTGGCCGGTGAAAATCAAGGTGTGGCCGGGGCTGCGCCCCTTCTGGAGGCCCCAGGAGAGGGTCTGTTTTCTGGCCCTTCCGTTTCCTGAAGCTCCTGCATCCCTTGGCTGGAGGCCCTGGCCTCCGTCTCCAGAGCTCGCCTTGATACCACTGGGCCTCTGCTCCCACCTCCCAGCTGCTCCGGCCCCCTTTTCACCTACAGAAGCCTGGTGGTCACACTAGGCCCCCTGGCAAGGTCCACGGAAACCTCTTTGTCCCAGTCTCAAGATTCTTCACTTATTACATCATCAAAGTCTTTCACCGCGCAAGGCAGGAAACCCTCGGGTGTCAGGGGGAAGGACACGGACATCTTTGGGGGTGGTGGGGTCCACCATTCTGCTGCCTCATCCTTCCGTCTGTATGAGCACCTGGTTGTCCATCCATTCACCCTCCTGCCGTCTCTTCATCTCTACGCCATTTATCCACCCGTCTAGCCAGCTGGCCAGCCCAGCATTTTTCCAGCCTTCCTTTGATCCCTCTTGCCATCCGCTCCTCTGTCTGTTTTGTCCGCCCCCTCTGTTCATCTGACCTCTCATCCTCCAAGCGTCCTTCCATCAGTCCTAACTCCCATCTTTCCTCTCTGCCCCCTGTCCATCCACCCGTACATCCGTCCACTCACACGCTCCTCTGTCCATCTCTCTGTCCAGAGGGGGCAGAGTGCCAGGGGAGCAGGGTCAGAGGCTCAGCGAGGGCACGGTGGGGGCAGCGGGCGGAGCCCCAGGCTCTGCCTGGCTCAGTGTCCTCTCCTTGGTCCTTCCTTCCGGGAACCCGCAGTTGCCACCCCACCCCCGACGGATGGCTTCCTCTGCCACGCCCACCCGCTCGGGTGGGGGCTCCAGGAAGACAGGGGCCGCAGCTGGCCCTCCCGGCCTCTGACCCAGGCCCGAGGAGCTGGTGGGGGTGGGGCGTTGGACCCGTTGTCATGAGCAGGGCAGGCAACCCCCCATTCAGGCACAGCCCCAGAGGCCGCAGAGGCCCCACTGCCCGGAGGGACCGATAGATGCCTGGAGGAGCAGGGCCTCCCGACTCCGTGTCCCTCCCCATCCCCACCTCAGGAGCTCAGGCGGGGGAGCCGTGGCTTCCAGGAGAGGCTGTGGGAAAGGCCCCTCGCGCAGACCCTTCTCTGGCCTCAGGGTGTCTCACGGGGAAGTGCTGGTCACCCCAGGCTTGGGGAGAGGGCCCTGGACCAAGCCCAGGATGACTTGATGGGGAAAAAATGCCCCCAGGAGGAGAATCAGGCTCTGACTGCCAAGACACTCCGGCTTATCACAGCCTCATCCCCTCTATCTCCCTGCTGGGATGGAGGAGGGAGGGGCCCTGGGCTCGCTGGCCGCCTGTCCAGGACTCCGGACCAGAGGGAGGACCCGGTCGACCTCACTCTTCCCTCTGGGTCTCGCTGTCTCTGAGTCTTCATCTCTGACTGTTTTCCAACCACATCCTTCCTCTGGGGGTCTCTACAGCCCTGGAGGCTGGTTGCCGGGGAATCTGCCCTCGTGGCCCACCTACCATGGACGAGGGTCACCTTCCCAGGAAGGCCTCCTGCTGGCTGCTAGGAGAGACCTAGAGCACTGAGCTCCAGGCAGTGGCCCTCATGCATGCCCCCCGGGCCTGCATCCCTGCCTGCCCGCCTGGACGCTGAGGTGTGGCCAGCCTGGGGTCCTGGGACAGGACGCTGTGTGGTCAGCGCCTGTGGCCCAGCCAGGCCCTGGGTCTGAGGCAGGCAGCACTTAAGGCCCTTTGAGGAGTGCTGGGTGGGTGAGTGGGTGGAGGGTATGTGGCTGGGTGGGCTTGGACAGACAGCTCATCCCCCAGCCCGGCAAAGGCGGTCATCGTTGCCCAGGGCCCGCCTGCCCCACCAGCCAGCTCAGTGCCCTGAGCTCCCACTTGACCCCCACGTGACCCCCAGAGGCGCAGGCCTGAGAGGCTGCCACGGGTTCCTGGCGCGTGCCCTCCGGAGAAGCAGGCAGGAACGGGTGTGCCTGCCTCGTGGGCCAGGGCCCCGGGGAGGGGGGCCAGGAAGGGAGGCGGGCTGTGCCTGCGGGCATCCCGGAGGTCAGCCGGGGGGGCAGGGCTGGCCAGGGCTGCTCCAGCCTCTCCTGGGTCCCTGGTCCTCCTGGCGTCCTCCCCAGACCCCCTGACCCCACGTCTGGGACCCATCCTGCTCCAGGGGAACCCTGCAGCCTTGCAGGCCCATGGGGGAAGGATCTGGACTGGGGGGGATACACATGGAGTCAGGATCTGAACCCCGAACCAGAGCCTCACCCCCATCTTCATGACCCGGGGCTTCAGCGTCCCCATCCCCAGGCACAGCCATGTCCCCCGCCCTCCCCACCCACGGACAGACAGGTTTCCCAGCCCCCACAGAGACTTGTGCGGCTCTGGGCCCAGCCAGGAGCCAGGCTGGCACTGAGGGGCTCCCGTGGTACCAGACCTGCCATTCCGTCACTTGTCACCTCCATCACCAGGGGAAGCACTGTCTCCGAGACCCCACAGCAGGCCCTCCAGGCAGGAGCCCCAGCAGGGCCCGAGAGGCAGCTGTTAGGGAGGGAGGGGCGGACGCGGCTGTCCCCGGTCAGAGGCCAGCATCCGGCTGCCCCCGGGGGGTCGGGGGCCCCTCATCCGGCTCCTGAAGCCCCCAGTGCTGCCCCATGCCCTCTTGGCCCCCATGAGGCTAAGGAGTAGGGAGCTTGCCAACAGGGCACATTTGAGGCAGGGTCCAAGTGGGAGGGGGCTGGGGTTCAGCAAAGGAGGGAGGCTGGTAGGGGGCAGGCAGCAAGGGTTACAGCCCCGCCCCTGTCTCCAGGCTGCTGCTCCTCAGCCCACCGCACACACACCTGTCGCACACACACACACCTGCTGCCCCGGAGCTGGGCCGGGGGCACACCCTGGGGCTCTCAGCCACCGCCCCAAGCCCGGGCCCGCTCAGCCACCCATCGCAGGCTCTCCCTTCCCTGGGCCAACAGAGGGCCTGCCTGGACCTAGGCTCCCCGTCTGGGCGGCGGGCGGGGCTCCTGAGTCTCCAGGGACAGCCTTGCATCTACCACCGAGGTTGGGTTTGCACCCCATTCTCTCTGCGGCGGGGGGTGGGGTGGGAAGTGGGGGTGCACAGGGCCACGCGGCAGCCCGCTCGCAGGCCAGGCCTCCTCTCGACCCCTCAGGCCCTGCCCGGGGTGGGGGCTGCGTCCTGTCCCTCTGTCCATTGTTCCCAGGCCAGCAGGGCCTGACCACCCCACCCCCACTGCAGAGGAGGGGAGCCGGGGTGGGGAGGGAGGCCAGACCTGTTAACAAGCTCCTTCCCAGCCCCCACCCGCCTTAACTCCCCAGGCCCTTCCCAGGCGGAAAATTCAATTCCCCCGCCCTCCCCACCCACGGACAGACAGGTTTCCCAGCCCCCACAGAGACTTGTGCGGCTCTGGGCCCAGCCAGGAGCCAGGCTGGCACTGAGGGGCTCCCGTGGTACCAGACCTGCCATTCCGTCACTTGTCACCTCCATCACCAGGGGAAGCACTGTCTCCGAGACCCCACAGCAGGCCCTCCAGGCAGGAGCCCCAGCAGGGCCCGAGAGGCAGCTGTTAGGGAGGGAGGGGCGGACGCGGCTGTCCCCGGTCAGAGGCCAGCATCCGGCTGCCCCCGGGGGGTCGGGGGCCCCTCATCCGGCTCCTGAAGCCCCCAGTGCTGCCCCATGCCCTCTTGGCCCCCATGAGGCTAAGGAGTAGGGAGCTTGCCAACAGGGCACATTTGAGGCAGGGTCCAAGTGGGAGGGGGCTGGGGTTCAGCAAAGGAGGGAGGCTGGTAGGGGGCAGGCAGCAAGGGTTACAGCCCCGCCCCTGTCTCCAGGCTGCTGCTCCTCAGCCCACCGCACACACACCTGTCGCACACACACACACCTGCTGCCCCGGAGCTGGGCCGGGGGCACACCCTGGGGCTCTCAGCCACCGCCCCAAGCCCGGGCCCGCTCAGCCACCCATCGCAGGCTCTCCCTTCCCTGGGCCAACAGAGGGCCTGCCTGGACCTAGGCTCCCCGTCTGGGCGGCGGGCGGGGCTCCTGAGTCTCCAGGGACAGCCTTGCATCTACCACCGAGGTTGGGTTTGCACCCCATTCTCTCTGCGGCGGGGGGTGGGGTGGGAAGTGGGGGTGCACAGGGCCACGCGGCAGCCCGCTCGCAGGCCAGGCCTCCTCTCGACCCCTCAGGCCCTGCCCGGGGTGGGGGCTGCGCCTGTCCCTCTGTCCATTGTTCCCAGGCCAGCAGGGCCTGACCACCCCACCCCCACTGCAGAGGAGGGGAGCCGGGGTGGGGAGGGAGGCCAGACCTGTTAACAAGCTCCTTCCCAGCCCCCACCCGCCTTAACTCCCCAGGCCCTTCCCAGGCGGAAAATTCAATTAGTTTCGAGCAACTGCTCTGCTGAAGAGCCAGAGAAAGGGGCAGGGGAGAAAGGGGATCCGCCTGGCGGCTGGTGTGTGTGCTGGGAGGGGGGCTGGGGGGCAGAGCCTGCGCAAGGCCCTGCGTCTCTGCCGCGCCCCCGTCCCGGGCGTCTCTACACGGGACTCTTTGTGCCAGTGTGTGTCCCCGGTCCCCGTGTGCCCCCGTCGCCCACAGCCCCACCGTGTGTGCCCCCCGAGTCCACCGCAGGCTCTGGGCTCCCAGGAAGGAAGGCTGGTGGGTGGGGCCGTGCACACGGAGGGCGAGACCCCTGCAGACAGCCTCCCGCTCCTCCGTCCCGCTCCTCGCTGGCCTCTCTCCTGTCCACACACACTGCGGGCTCCCGGCCACAGGGCCTTTGCACACACTGTCCCCAGGCCTGGCAAGCCTCCCCTGCGAGAAGCGTGTTCCGGTGTGGCTCAGTCCTTCCCCCTCCCGTCATCCCCAGGCTTCAGCGAGCAGCCAGTCTCCTCCGGCAGGGCGCAGGGCCCGCAGGGCGCAGGGCGCAGGGCGCAGGGCGCAGGGCGCAGGGCGTGTGGAGCAGCCCTGCTGGGGGTGTCTGTCCCAGGGCTCAGGGTGGGGCCTGGCACACAGGAGGCGCTCTAGAAATGCTGACTGAGTGACGCACCAGGCCCACACAGAACCGCAGAAAACGAGTGTCCTGTCTGCCTGGAGAACTCCTATGCACCCTGCTGTGGCCCAGGCTCTAGGACCTCTTCCTTCAGGATGTCCACAAGACCAATAAGGAGCATCGCATTCAGCCCTCAGCCTGGAGGTCTGCACTTTCCTCTGGCACCCATTATCCCTCCAGCATCTCCTCTGCCCAGCTAGGTACCCCTTCATGGAAGGCCTCTGTGTCACCAGAACACAGGACAGGGCCGGGTCCACACCTGGCCCATCCCCTCATCCTGGCGCCCCCGTCCCCACTGCCCAGCCGGCCTCCTTCCTTCTGCCTCTCTTTCTCTCCCTGCTCAGCTCAAGGGCCTTCCTGAGCCCTGTGTGGGGGGTGGAGAGGTGCCCACCTGAGCTGGGCGTACAGGGGGCATGCGGGACACAAAGCTGCCAGGGGACACGGGTGACATTGCAGATGGACCCCAGGGCACCGGGGGGAGGGGTGCCCCCCCAGCACTCCTGATTGGGGCCCCCCAGACACTGCCAGGGGGTTGGGTGAGGGTCCCGGGGCCGCTGGGGAAGAAGGGAGGCTTGGGAAGGCAGCCGTGGGGAGGGGCGTATGCAGGAATGCGGGCCGGCCCCGCCTCTTTCCCCGAGGAGGGACAGAGGCAGATGGCAGCTGGGGGCTGAGAACACAGGGGCAGGCTCTGATGGGCGACCCCCTCCTTGGGATCTGGGCGGACACAGCCTTCTCAGGTTCCCAGCCCCCCGCCCTTCGCCAGCTGTGTGCAGCTGGGGCCCTGCCCTGAGAAACCCAACACCAGTGGGGCGGGGCCCCGGGGCCGCGGGCCATTTGTGACAGGCTGTGTCTGTCGGCAGGAACACGGGTGCCCTGTGAGCCCAACCAGGGCCAGGCAGGGCTGAGGCTGGGGTCCCTGGGGGCGTCAAGGCCCTGAGCCTCAGTTTCCCCAAGATCGTACCTCCAGCTCCTTTCTCCAGAGTGAGATGCATCACCTCCCTGCAAAGCCAGGGCTCAGCCCACGACCCCCTCCCCATGACCACCTCCCCACGATCCCCTCCCCACGCCAGGATGAGGGTCCGAGGCTCAGGGACCTGTCCAGTGCCTGGCAAGTGGGCTCTGCTTCCGGAGGCCAGTGCAGAGCAGCCTTCCCCTGAGCCCTCAGGCCCCACCACCCCCCGGGTGGGGTCTCAGTTTCCCTGTTGGCA
>SJYC01124249.1:0-13986 GCA_006408675.1 Madoqua kirkii | reverse complement strand
GCCTCTGAGCCGCGGGCAGGGTGGGGTGGGGGCAGGTCCAGGGGTGGGGGTCAGATGGCCTGGCCCATGCCTGTGTCCACAGCTGTGTCCCAGGTACCCTCCGGGCCTGAAGTCCGAGACTGAGCGGGCTCAGGCCCACTGTGCCCCACGCTGACCCCCGAGCCCCGTGCAGGCCGGCGTCACTCATGGACCACGCGGCCTCCTGCCGCTGCACTGCCCCTGTGGGCCTCCCCCCAGGGCCCACTCTGACCCCTGTCACCCAGGGTGTCCGGCCAGGGAACGCTTAGCCCTCCCCAGCCAGGGTGCCCCTGCCAGCACGGTACATGGGCACTCAGCTTCTGGGGGCATGCGGGGCAGGAAGGTGGGACTCAGGCTCGTCCCGAACGGGCACCTGTCCCCCAACCCCGCCTGCTAGGGGCCCCGCTCCCTGGCTGCCTCCTTTCAGGGTCCGGCAGGCCTTTTCAGGGCTGACTGATGGCAGGCCTGCATTTCCATGTCAATGGGCCGGGCCGGGCCGCCTGGTAAGCTGGTTAACAAGCCCCCAGCCCCATGGGGGAGGCTGTGGGGGGTGTTAACACAAGCCCCATTCTCTGGGGCTCTCTGGCCTTGTGGTTGCTATGGCGCCCTGCCTGGCCTCTTGGGCCACGGCTAATCCTTTCCCTAGGCCTTTCATCCTGGCTGTCCCACCCCTAGGCTGGTCGCTGGTGACTCGGGGATGCCCAACAAGGCCGGTTTCTCTGCCGGGGTCAGAGGAGGCCGTAAATCCAGCCCCCTGGCCCCCAGCCCTTTGTCTCTGATTGTCCCTGAGTCCCCAGCCCTCCTCCTCTGGGAACCTCAGCAGCGGGAAGGGCATCTTGGCCCGGTGGTCAGCTCCTGCCCTGGGAGCGGAGGGTCTCCAGGCCTACCGCGGGCCCTGTCCTCTGCCCGTCCACCCTCTCACCCACGCGCTCACAGCTGATCCTTCTCCCGCGCTCCCACGCCGCGGCCCTAGGCTCCCCGCTGCTCCTGGGAGGTGCCGGGCCTGCTCCTGCCCTCTGCTTTCTCTCTGCAGGTTTTCTCCCCAGATGCCTGAGATGCACCCCACCGCCCGCCCGACCTGAGCCTTCACTCGAATGTCACCGTCCCCATGAGGCCACAGGCCCTGCCCTCCCAACTCCAGCGCCGGTTCTGTGCTTCCCGAAACCTCATCCCTTCCCACACGCCCTGCAGACCTCCACGTGGCCATCTCCCCAGGATGCCAGACCCATGAGCACAGGGGCCCCGCCCCAGGCGTGCGCCTGGCTCCTGTTAGGCGGTGGACGCACTGCGTGAAGGGATGCGGCACTGTCACCGAGACGTGGATGAGGTCCCAGGTCTGGGCTGCCCTGACTTCACACCAGAGGTCTTCACTGTCTGGTCCATCTCCTGGGTGCAGTCTTTCCGCACACCACTTCCTGCCGCATCTTGTCCCCAGGGAAAATCCTGCAGTCCGGCATCCCCAGGATTCAATTAGCCTGGACGCCAGGCCCACGCCTGGCTCCCCACGGCCCCTCTCCTGCCTAGCTTCTGCTCACATGTCTCCAACGCTGGGGAGTTCGCCACCGGGGCGGTGCCTGCGGGAGGACTTGCCTCCAGTTCTGGGTTCCAGCTCAGACGTGAAGGGGGCTCAGCTTGATTGGAACCTTCCTTGCCAGGGGCTCCTGTCTTGGGATGCGTGGTGGCCGCTCCCGGGGTTGGGGGCCCCGGATGAGTGACTGTTAGAAGGATTCAGGCTTGATAAGCCAGGAGCATCCCCCCTTGAAACTGGCCTGTCTCTCCTCACCTTTCCAGGCACCCTCTGACGCTCACACTTGGCCTCCGTTGCTCTCTGACCCTCTCAGGACTCATGCGAGGCAAGAACAGGACATGGCTCCATTTCACAGCTGAGAACACTGAGTCTTAAGGGGAAAGGGCTGGAGCCTCCTGCAGGGAGGCAGAGCCTGACTTCCAACCCAGGCCTCTCCCTAGGTGGCAAGGGGGTGACGGCCCAGACTTCTTACTGAGGGGCCTTGTGAGACAAGACAGCTTTCTGCCCAGTCCTGAGTGAAAAGCATGTTACTGAGGCTTGGACCCTCCGCCCACTCCAGCCACCCCAGGGCTCTCGGCTCCCAGGCACTACGGGATTGACTGGGACACTGGCTACCCAGATAGATTCCTGCTGCCTGGCCTGGCCGGGGGCAGCCACCAGGGAGGCCTGCGACACGCTAAGGGAGAGGGGACAGGCGGCAGAGATGCAGCTGAGGTGCCGGCTGGCCGGGCCCCCAGGAAGGCGGCAGCAGTAAGAGAGGCTGAAGCTCAGAAGGGCGGCCCGCCAAGGGGTTCAGTGAGGAAGGGCCCTGAGCGGCTGCAGGGGCCCGCAGGGCCTCTGGCCCCGGGGGGAGGAGCCCGGCCAGCCTCAGCTTCCTGACCCCACGGGGACGGCAGAGGGGAACCGTACTGTCCCCCGAAGGTGGGAGGGAGTGTCAGGGGCCCTGAGAGGAGGAGGGGAGGGGAGGGGGCCTTTCACTGCCGCGTGTAGGGGGAAGCCGGATTCCGGGGCTCCCCGGGGAACCCAGGAAGACCTAGCTTTGCAGCTGCCATCGGTTGAGGCTGCCCCCACCCCTCGCTCCTCCCCGAGGCCGTAGGCAGACCGGTTGTGAGGGTCAGCACCTCTTGCTGTGTGGGAGGCATCGCTGTGCACCCGGAGAGGACGCGAGGCTGAGGCCAGGACCAGGGCTGTCCGTAGGACTCCTGGGCGGGTGGCACTCAGCAGGCGCTGTGCAGTTTGCCTGCGGGCGGGCTCAGCCGTGGGGGCAAACACTAGCCTGGGTGGCCCTCCGCCCCCGCCAGCTCCAGCCCTGGGTGGAGCTAGCAGAGCAGCAGCCCTCGGCTGCGGCCACGCTGGACGCCGGCGCTCGGGGAGGGGGTCACAGGCCCCTCAGGTTGGGGGCACCCGGATCTGCTGCTGTGTGGGCGCCTGAGGTCTGCAGCGGTGCTGCTCGGCGAGTCTCGGCAGGCCCAGCCACCTGGGAACCCGCCCAGCTTCGCGCCTGCAGGGGCTTGGGGCCCCCACCCCCAGCTCGGCTTCTCTCCATCACCCTAACCCTGGGCCCAGCCCCCCCAGCCCGGACCACCCAGCAGCTCCTTAGCACCGGCCCAAACTGGGGTGCCCTGGATGGGGCGGGCTGCCCTCTGGGCCCGTCTCCACTGCAGCACGCGGCCAACGGCACCGCCGAGCGGGCCCTGAGAAAGCCCAGAGGGGCTCCGGTCGGGGGACGGGGTCCCCACAGAGAAACAGCCGGGGGGGCCTTGAGCGAGGCCCACTGGGTTCACGCCCCAGCTCTGTGTTTAAAGACGTTCCCTGACCAGGCTTCTCTGGCAGCTCAGTGGTGAAGAATCCGCCTGCTGATGCAGAAGACACGGGTTCCATCCCTGATCCATGAGGATCCCCTGAGCCTCGGAGCAACTAAGCCCATGAACCACGACTACAGAGCCTGGGAGCCACAGCTGCAGAGCCCCCAGGCCGCGGCCGCTGAAGCCTGCAGGCCCTAGAGCCCGTGCTCAGAGACAGGAAAAGCCTCCGCTGTGAGAAGCGGCGCGCCACAGCAGAGGAGCGCCTCTGCTCGCCGCGAGTGCACAGAAGCGCGTGCCGCCCCTGAGACCCAGCGCAGCAGCCCAGGTCTCCTCAAGTGCAGTTGGACGCTTTACCGTCTGAGCCACCAGGGAACTAGAAATAAATACAGCCACATATACAGAGGCGTCCCTGGGCGTAAACGCTGGCCTGAGCCCAGAGATTCTGCAGCGGCCAAGACAAGGTCGGGCTCTGAGGCTCGAGCTGCAGCAGGGCGGCCCGGCGACGACCACGGTGACAGGCTGGGACATCCTGGCTGCCGCCACCACACGCCAGGCCTGCGCACTCAGCTCACGCGACCCTCACGGCACCCTTTGGATTAGGTTTCCTAATGGCTCCCATTTCACAGTTGAAGAGACCGAAGCCCTGAAAGCTTCTGACTCACCTGAGGTCACCCTCGAGTGCACGAGGAACAGAACCAAGATTCTAAGACCAGAGTGTGGCTCTGAGAGGCAGACAAGCGGGGTGACCGCCCAGCCCACCCCTAGCCTCCGCTTTCCCAGCTCCCTGGCTGAAGGCAAGGTCTCTCTGGTCGGACCCAGGGCCGGGCTGGACAGTCAGGAGCAAGAAGTGGCGGGCGGGTGTCCTGGCCACAGGCTCGGATGGCCCTCGGGCTGTGGGTCCCCCACCACACTGAGCCTCCTTTCGGTGCCTATAAATAAGGTCACGACCGTGACCCCCCCGCCTCATCCCAGGAAGGACCAGGCGGCCAGGGAGTACAGGCCCCGCACCCGGGGAAGCTTCTAGGCTCCATCTGGCCGTCTGCAGCGGGCAGCCCACCCCCCTCGCCTGAGCTGGTGGGCCCCAGATGGGCCCCATGCCCCCTACTGGGGCAGGCTGGGCCTGCAGAGCCAGCGGCTGGTGAGGACCATACCCTGGGCAGAGGGGGCGGCACAGGGGTCGTGGGAAGGGGCAGAGAGGGAGGTCCTCGTGGACCCACCTGGATGGCCCAGCCTCCAGAGGGACTTGGAAGATGGCCTCAGAGCCGGCCCAGGCCCCTCCCCACCCGAGGCCAGACGGCCGCCCCGCCCGCCTGCCTTCCCGCTGCTGTCCCTGGGGACTGACCCGCCCTCTGGCTCCACAGAAGCGAGGATGAGACAGGCACAGGAACCGGCTGTGCGAGACACCTGAGCCCCCTGACCAGGCCTCCCAGGGGGCGGCCGCCCGGGGCCGGGAGGCTGAGACTCTGCCCGTTCCCACCGGTTGCCCCCAGAGGGCCTGGGAGGAGGTAGGTCAGCAGGTGGTGGGCCAGCTGGCGCCTCGACCCACTTCTGACGAGCAGAGAGACCAGGCCAGGCCCCTCCTGGCCTCAGTTTCTGCATCTGTGGCCAGGGACATCGTCCCTCGCCTCCTGGGTCCCTGGAAGCCACGCAGACGCGTAGGAGCCTTACCCCACGCTACACTCGGGAGGCCGAGCCCCGAGCAAGGCTCATGGAAGACACAGTGGAGCTCCCAGCTCTGCGAGCCGGGGCCGAGGAGCCCACCCTTGGCGGGGGAGCCCTCAGACCCAGCCTCAGTCCCGGCTGCTGAGCTCGGAGCCAAGCGTCCGCTTGTTGTAAAAGGCGCCTCGGAGGAGCAATGGAGCCTGTGTCTGGCACCACGACTGCAGGCGGGAGGCGCCTTCCGCTGGTGGGGCAATTGCGCGGGGGGAGCTCTGGGCCTCACTGGCCCCAGGCCCGGTGCCACTCGCCCGACGCTCATGCCCAGACTTGAGGCTCATGCCCATGGCCTGTGAGTAGGAGGCCCCTGCAAAGCGCTGGCCGTTGAGGGGGTGTCAGCCCATCGGCACATGCCCTCTGTCCTTACATGGGGGCCCCCAGGACCAGCCAGGGGCACAGGGTGCAGCACCTGTCTGTCCACCCACCCCGTCCACATTCCCGGGGGCAGGCCTGGAGCTGCCCGCTCTCCAAGCTGCCACCCCCGCTCCCATCAGCCGGGCTCCTTGCCCCTCCTGACTCACACACGTCAATGGGGCCTTCCATGGCCCCCGGCTGCTGTGATGAAGTACAGGGGCTCTGGAGGGCAGCGAGGGCAGACGCAGACTCCCAGACCTTGGCACTTAAGGGTTGAATGGTGTGTGTGCCCAGCCATGTCTGACTCTTTGAGACCCCGTGGCTCCTCTGACCTCCACTGTCCCCCCGAGTCTGCTCACACTCACGCCCACTGAGTCAATAACGCCACCCAGCCCCTCACCCTCTGCCTCCCTCTTCTCCTGTTACCTTCCATCTTCTCCAGCACAGAGCCTTTTCTAGCGAGTCAGCTCATCAGGTGACTCAAGGACTGGAGCCTCAGCTTCGGCATCGGCCCTTCGAATGAACATTCAGGGTTCATTTCCTTTAACCTTGACTGGTTTGATCTTGCAGTCCAGGGGACTCTCAAGAGTCTTCTCCAGCACCACCGTTCGAAAGCGTCCATTCTCCGGCGCTCAGCCTTCTTTATTGTCCAACATTCACATCTGTACATAACTGCTGGAAAAATCACAGCATTGACTGTACAGACCTTTGTCAGCAAAGTGGTGTCTCTGCTTTTTAACACGCTGTGTAGGCTTGTCATAGCTTTCCTGCAAAGAAGCAAGCCTCTTTTAATTTCATGGTTGCAGTCGCCGTCCATAGTAATTTTGGAGCCCCAAAAGTAAAATCTGTCGTTACTTCAAATTTTTTTCCTTCTCTTTGCCATGAAGTGATGGGACTGGATGCCATGATCTCGTTTTTTGGATGCTGAGTTTCAAGCCAGCTTTCTCATTCTCATCTTACACCCTCATCAAGAGGCTCTTTAGTTCCTCTTCACTTTCATCTGCATATCTGAGATCGTTGATATTTCTCCTGACAATTTTGATTTCAGCTAGTGATTCATCCAGCCCAGCATGTCACCCAGTGTACTCTGTGCAGAAGTTAAATAAGCAGGGCAACATTATACAGCCTTGTCACACTCCTTTCCCGATTTGGAGCCAGTCAGTCGTTCCATGTCTGCTTCTGACTCGCTTACTGAGCTGTGTACAGGCTCCTCAGGAGGCAGGCCAGGTAGTCTGGTAGTCCCACCTCTTTAAGAATTTTCCACAGTGTGTTGCAATCCACGCAGTCAAAGTTTCAGCATAATCAATGAAGCAGAAGTGGATATTTTTATGTAACTCCCTTGCTTTCTCTATGACCCAAAGAAGGTTGGCAACTTGATCTCTGGCTCCTCTGCCTCTTCGAAACCCAGCGTGCCCATCCACAAGCTCTCAGGGCACATACCGCGGAAGCCCAGCTTAAAGGATCTTGAGCATCACCGTGCCGGCATGGGAAATGAGCCTGGGCTTGGTGGACCCTAAATCTAGCAAGAAGTACCATTCAAAGAGGGCAGAGAATACAGAAACACGGAGGGGAGACACGACGACGGAGGCGGAGGTTGGAGCGATGTGCCCTCTCGCCCAGGAACGCGGAGGGCCACGAGCCCTGCCTGGAAGCTGGGCGAGAGGCCTGGGAGAAGACGCCCCTCTGAGCCTCCAGAGGAAACCGACCACCCTTGCCCACAACTTGATGTCAGACTCCTGGCCTCCAGAACTGGAAGACAAGAAACACCTGTTGTCTTAAGCCAAGTTCAAGGTCACTGCTTACAGCAGCCTGAGGACACCAATATAGGAGAAAGGGGGGATGGTCTGAAGAGGCTGGTCTCCCAGAAGTCGGGAGGGCAGGGGCGGGGGACACGGGCCTGCCCCACACCTTCCCAGGGCAGGGGCGGGGGACACGGGCCTGCCCCACACCTTCCCAGGGCAGGGGCGGGGGACAGGGGCCTGCCCCACACCTTCCCTGGACACGAGGGGCTGCTCACTGGCCCCTGCTCCCTGACGGGGGTTTTCAGCCACTGGTTCAGGTGCTCTGTAGAATGACCTGGGGTCAGCCATCGATGCCACAGTCATAAGTGTCCCGAGCTGGGAGAGCCCAGCTGCGTCCTTCCAGAGCTGTCTGTGGGTCGCTAAGCAAGTCCTGCCCACGTCGGGGTCTCCAGCCACTTCTTAGGGCAGTGAGAACTTGGGGAGCATGTCTGCTGGGGTCCCCAGGCAGCGGTTCAGCCGGGAGGTGCTGGGGGACGTTGAGAGGGCCTGGCACCACCAGCTGGCCCTGAGGTGCCGCACTCAGGCCCACTGGCAGAGGCGGGATGCTCCTGCCCAACTCACCCTGCCCTTGGGGCCAGCCCGAGGACAGCCGCGGTAGGGGAGGCTCCTGGAGAAGGAAGGGCAGAGGGTTTGCATGAACTCTGGGGGAAGCTGACTCAGCCTCCGGGAGCCCCACTTCTCCAGGCAGCGCCTTCCTGATAGGGCCAACCTTCCGTCCAAAGTCCCTGCCACCGGCTGGACAGGAAGCACGTGGCGCAGGCCACATCCCACTCAGGCCCCCGCCGGCTCGCTGGCCTGGCCCCGGCCTCCCACCTTGGGCTGGCCACCTCTCTGGGGAGCAAGGTTGAGGCCGGCCCGCCTCACCCCTCCTTCCTGAGTCTGCAGCTGTGCCGGGGGAGGAGGAGGTGGGTGGGGGAAGGATGTGGCTCGAGCTGCAGGGGCCGGCCCTGGGCGTGTGTACACGTGGACACACGTGTCCTCCGAGCTCGGCCACACGCCGGCTGGCTGGTACGTGCAGAGCAGGAGCCACCATGGCCCCCTCCACTCAGCAAGGGCACACAGGCTCCCTGCACATGCGTGAAGGCAGACACACCTCTGCACACATGCACAGACACACGCGTGTGCTCAGAGGAGGTCAGCTGGGTTCTGTCAGCCAAACTGCACACAACCTTGAGATCAGGGCCTGAGGACCCGCTGGGGAAGGGCAATGGGGACACGGCTGGGGTGTCCGGGCAGCTGAGGTGCCTCACTCACCCCCACAATAGCCTGCCTGTCCCTGGATGAGATGGGATCTTCAGGCCCCGTGGTTGGTACTTGAAGCCCTCGGCCTGTGGCGCCCTGCCCCCTCCTCGCGTCCAGCGGGGGCCGACTTGTGACCAGCCGGCCTGGGACCAGCCCTGCAGCGGGCAGGGGCCCCGGGGAGGACTTCGAGTCAGCAGAGGCTGCAGAAAGCCTCGGGAGGGCTGGGAGGGGCCATGGTGCCCCTGGGGCGGGTCACACCACCGCGCCCTGGGGGACGGGTCGCCCAGTGACCAAGGACAAACGACTGAGATCTCCCCATCACGCTCTGCGCACCACCCTCGCTGCAAAGAAGAAGCACCCTTTCCCCAGCATGGCCTGGGGTGGCTGACGAGACGCCTGGAGGGTTCTCAGGACCCAGTGTGTACACGGTCACCCACGGGGTGAGCTTTCCCGAGACCCCACGTCAACGCAGGGCTGCGTGTGCTTGCGGACGCGTGCCAGCCTGTGCCCCATCCCTGGCGGACGCCTCGCCAGTCCCCGGCCGGGCTCCCATGGGCGGGGAGGCGCACCCCTGTCTGGCAGGGATGGGCGGGGAGGCGCACCCCTGTCTGGCCAGGACGCTACGGTTCCCACGCTGTCACAATGACCACACAGCCGGGCGGCCCCCCGGGGATGGAACCTAATCTCGGGCTATTGAAGACGGCAAAGCCGTGGCCCCTGCCCTGAGCCAGCAGACGCCCCGCCCGGGACAGCTGATCCACCGCCGCTCTCGCCTCAAAGGAGGACACTGTCCCCCTGGGGCCCCCGCCCCGCCGGGTTGCTGGGATAGGGTGACAGCCAAGGCAAGCGGGGGTGGGATGGGGGGCGCACAGCCCCTCCCCCAGGCACAGGCAGCCCCCGAAGCTGCTCCCGGCCTGGAGAAGAGCTGCCCCAGGCGAGGGGGCCAGCCTCAGAGCACCAAGAGTGGAGGCCAGCCTTCGAGTCTGGAGGATCACTCGCTGAGGAGGGAGAGACTGCCTGCCTGGACCCCTACACTGGGTTGAGGACACACAGTCCCCGAAGTTGGGGATCTTCCCTCCCCCCACCTAGAGGGGTGCCCCTAGGCCACGCTACGGGCTGGGGTGGGGGGCCTGGGTATAGGCTCAGTCAGAGGCGCTGGCCGGGAGGGCAGGAGGATCGTCTGGCTGCACTCGGCCGTACAGGCAGCAGGCGGAGGATGCGGGGGCTAGGGGAGCGGTGGGGAAGCCAGCCCTCCGAGCGGGTGGTGAGGCGGGAGCCAAGGAAGGTGCTGGACCAGGGCGCCACTTGCAGGGCCGGGCCTCCAGGACCACGCGGCCAGCGCCTCACTCTGCTGCAGCTCCGGGCAGGGGCTCAGGCACCCTGGGCAGGAACCGGCTTGGAACTGTGCCCACTTCCCACCACGGCAGCCAGTGAAACTGCGGGCTAGAGAGGAGACGGAGCGCCACAACGTGGTCCTGGGCTTCAGCCCGGCGCCCTGAACCCGGGTCCTGTCGAGTCAGGGCCCTGCAAGGAGACGGGGGCCCCAGGTCTCTGCAGGGCTGACATCGCTGTCAAGGGAAGTGGCCCTCCAGGATGATCCCAGGGCTGGCCCGTGGGCGCCCAGCGGGCTTGCCCCTTCCCAGCTTCCTCCGGCTGCAGCGAGGTTTCTGAGTCAGCTGTGGTTGCTTGGCTGACGTTCACGGTCACTGCAGCCTTCCTTCCCGGGCACCCAGGGAGGGGCTGTCGGACAGGAGGTCACCCTGGCCCCTGCAGGGGCCTTGAGGCTCTGCTCATCAGACGGTGGTAGAGGATGGCACCGCACCCAAGTGTGTTCTGGAACCGGGGTGGGGGGCACTGGGACAGACCCCCTCCACCACCGCTGTGTGACGCAGGTCAGCTCACTTCCCTCTCTGAGCCTCAGCTTCCTCATTTGCAAAATGAGACTGGAGACACGCCCTACTAAGCCTGTGAGCCTGCAGCCACTCCGTCCCCCACTTTCCTGCGCACCCCCCACCCCGCTGGCTCCAATCCTCCCGGCAGTTGGCAGAGTGGACTGAGGGGCCCTTGGTTAGCGGTGCAGCTTGAGGGCTGGGGGCGCGGTGGGCGCCCTTGCATTTGAGGGCAGGGTCTGTGAGCAGCCCGCGGGGCAGGACCGGGGCCCTGGAGCTGAACCTGGCAGGCGTGCCGGCAGTTCCGTCTGCGCTTCTGTCAATACGAGCCTTCCTGTTTTGGAGATTAAACCTCGGCTGAGCAAACAGCGCGCAAGGAGGCCCCTCCCTGCCACCTCCCTACTCTGGCCTGTCCTGAGGCTGGAATCACCTGGAGGCAGGGGGGTGGGTGCAGGATAGCAGGCCGGGAGGGAGCCCCCAACCCCTAGCCAAGCCCCCACAAGATGTGTATAAGAGACAGGCCTTCTAGAGGATAACAGATCTCGTGGAGCAGAGATGAGTTCCTCCAGCCGGACCAGTCAGCCTACCAATCACCAGATACAGGAGAGCCCTTCCTGGCTCGTCCAGCCCTAGCTAAGCTGGCTGAGGTTAGAGCAATCAGTCACCCTATTGAAAAACTGGAGACTCATGAGATAATAAAATGTTTATTTGATTTTTGGCCACGCTGCCCTGCATGCAAGATCTTAGTTCCACCACCTAGTATCAAGTTGGCACCCCCTGTAGTGCCAGGAAGCAGAGAGACTTAACCAGTGAACAGCGAGGGAAGTCCCTTGTGTTGGTTTGTTACATAGCAAACGCTAACTGATAAGGGGACCATATCTTACTGAATTTTGTTTTCCTCTTTTCCTTTTACCCATTCCAAAAAGCTTGGGTAGAAAGTTTGGTTTATTGGAGCCACAGATGCTACAAACATATGATCTTTCATTTTCTTCCAATTCTACAAGTTTATGTTCTTTTATATTATGAAACATCCTTTCTTAGTTATGAGCTTTACAGAAGAAAGGGTCGCTGCTGGAGGCCCCGCTGCCAGGCACACGCCCACCTGCTGCGGAGCCCAGGCCTGGCCGGAGGGCCGGCCTTTGGGGCGCCACGAGCCCAAGGCTGGACCTGTCACTTCACTGGTGATTTCCCCTCAGCCCCCTGGTGCTGTGGGCGGGGAGTCTTCTGTTGTCTGGGGCCTGTCTCCTAAGCAGCAGGGCACCGAGCAGCGTCCCTGGCTTCCACCGGCCAGAGCCACCGGTAGTGCCAGACCCCAGAGGCACGACAACCAAGAGCGTCTGCAGGGGGCCGAGACGGCCCTTGGCCAAGGACCGGGGTGGGGCAGGCCCTGCAGACCGTGTGCAGACAAGGGAACCGGGGCTGCAGAGGGCAGGCGGAGACCAGACCCTAGGCCTCCCTCCCACGCTGGCCTGGCTCAGGCTCTGTACCGTCCCCCCGACCCCCTCCCACCAGCGTCCACCCACCTCCAAGCAACATGGCCCTGCCCTCTTCCGAAAACCCTCTGCAGCCGCCAAGGAAGGGAGAAGGGCGAGCAAGGGCCCAGGTGGCCCCCGCACCCTCCCGGCTTCCTCCTTCTCCGGCCACGGGGACATGAGGCCTGAGGAATGGACGGCCAGGCGGGCAGCACAGCCTTGCCTCCTGTGTCTCGGCTGAACCGCGGTTGCCCCTCCTTTGGCAAAGCCACCCGAGACCACATCTTTCTTGCTCACAAACCCTGTGGCACTCCAGGGCCGCCCGGCCTGGACCTGAGGCTCCGGCTCCCCGCTGCAGGCCCGTCTTCCAACGCTCCTCTCCCCACGCCCCACCTAACTGCACACTCTCTGCATCTCCCCGGGCGCCCCTCCCTGCTCCCTTCCCATCCGCCTCTGCCTGCCAAGATGTCATCTGCAGAGTGGTGTGTGTGTGCCCGGTGGCTCAGTCGTGTCCGGCTCTCTGTGACCCCGTGGACTGTAGCCCGCCAGCCTCCTCTGTCCATGGGATTCTCCAGGCAAGAACACTGGAGTGGGCAGCTGCTTCCTTCTCCAGGGGCTCTTCCCGACCCAGGGATCAAACCTGCATCTCTTATGTCGCCTGCATAAGCAGGCAGGTGCTTTACCCCGAGCGCCACCTGGGAAGCTGGTGATGGTCACCATCTTCTGGAAGCCTCCTCTGAAGCCTCGTACCCCAGCCTGGGCACGAGGTGGATTCTCCCTTGCCCAGGCCCCTGGCACCCTTGGACCTGACAGACCTTCTAGCCCCTACCACCCTCCGTCTGACTGGGGAACACCTGGGTGCCGGCAGACTCCTCCCCGTGAGACTGTGAGCTCCCTGGGCCCAGAGGCGGTGTCTGGGTCACTCCCTGCCCTGGAGCCAGAGATCTGAAGGGAGCAAGGAGCCGGGGGTGTCGCTGGTGATGGCCAGACGGACAAGTGGACAAATGGGTCCCATGGTGGCAGCTCATCCCCCCGTGAGTGTGGCATCCACTCCTGGGTACGGAACCGCCCCTCTTCCAGGCAGCCTGGAATAATGAAGGATGCCACCTTCCCCCTGCCCCCGTCCCGACTCCAGAGAGCAGGATGGAAGGTAACACCCTCTGGCTACGGTGGAGGGGCCTGAGGTCAGGGAGATGAAGACAAGCTCAGGACCACACAGGGCAGGAAGCAGTTTCGCTCGGAACCAAGACCCCAGCTACCTCCATGCGGCCCCCGCCCCTGCTCCCCTGTCCTGGAGTCTGGTCCCACCACATAGCACAGGGTCAGGACGGGGGCAGGGGATCGTGCCTGGAGCCCGGCAGGCAGCAGCACAGCCACGGCCCGCCCCTGCCCAGCACAAGCCAGCCATTCTTGGCAAGACAAAGGCCGGCCGGGGCAGAGCGGCTCTGGTGTCTCCCTGGTGGGCGTCTGGCCCCTGCAGGACGTCAGCAGTGGGGACTGGCAGCGGGGCTCTGCCACCACCGGGAGCTGCAAATCAGATTAGCCCCGGCCAGCCCCGGCGCGGCCCTCAGAAGAGGCGCAGCTGCGGGCTCTGGGCCTGCGCCCTCACCACCGGCACGCACCCTGCTCCCAAGCGTGGGACGGCCCAAGCTCCCTGTGGGGGTGAGGGCAGCCCTTTCCCCTCCTTGGACCCTGTGTCCCACCTGTAAGACCAACGTTGTGAGTGGGACCTTCCAGGCCTCCCCTGGGCAGCTCACTGGAGTGCAGGGCAGCCACACAGCCCGAGGCCATCGCAGCGTCCACCTGCCTGGAGGCCCCGCCCCCAGGGCCGGCTCAGTGTTCAGTGGGCAGCCCTGCCCGACCTCCTTACCCTGAGAGGCGCGTCCCCCTGAGTGGAGGACGGGTGCGGGAGGAAGGCGGGCTCTCCTTCCTCTGGATGTCTCTGTGTCAACATATGTCCATCCGTCCGTCTGTCCATCCATTCTCCTTGGGGCCTTGTTCAGCCACCCAGACCAAGTCAGCTGGGCTGTTCTGACCATGCCAGGCCCCAGGGTTCAAGTCGAGGAGCCAGGCAGCCGGCACGCACTGGCACTTTACACCTGCAGAGTCCCAGCCCCTCGACAGCCCAGGGTTGGCAGGAGGGGGTGGGGGCAGCGGGGG
>SJYC01124248.1:39-15888 GCA_006408675.1 Madoqua kirkii | reverse complement strand
CTTGAGTAAAACCCCAAGGCCCACAGAGAGAAGCAAACCGGCCCGAGACCACACAGCGCGGGGCTGGGGGTGAGGGGTCCTGGCGGGCAGAGCCGGGCTGGGGGCTAGTCTGCGTCCGTTCTTCTCACGGGGGCAGCGCCACCCCAACCGCGGGAGTGCGAAGCAGCTGTCGGCTGCGCCCCCGCCCTCCTGCCATCACGGACTCTGTCCAGAAGCTTCTGGGCGGGGGCCTCCCGGGGCCACTCGCTGCTCTCAGGAAGCCCGCAGGCACCCTGGCACCTGGGTACCCACGCTGCTGCCCCTCAAGGTCCCCCTTGAGGACCAGCCCTCGCGTGTCGGTGTCAGAGGGGGCGCGTGACCCCCCAGAGCACGGCGGTGGTCAGCACCTCCCTCCCTCTCTGGGCTGTGCTTGGGATGCCGAGCAGGACTGCCACGGATGACTTCCTCCCAGTTAATGGCTCATCCATTATGTCTCCAGGATCTTCCCAGGAAAGAGCCATTCAGGGAGGCCAGCCCAAGGCTCCGGGGCCCGCGGGGAAGGGGCTTCTAGAGCCCTCTGGGACTGACTCCGTTTGCAGGGGGCCCCAGGCTGAGCCCCGGCCCAGAAA
The DNA here is from genome assembly GCA_006408675.1 of Madoqua kirkii. Classification (NCBI taxonomy): domain Eukaryota; kingdom Metazoa; phylum Chordata; class Mammalia; order Artiodactyla; family Bovidae; genus Madoqua; species Madoqua kirkii. Next base: position 15,280 of record SJYC01124248.1, on the reverse strand, counting down.
GGGGGCCTGAGCTCGGATGGGTAGACAGCGCGTCCTCCCCTCCAAGCTGATGGAGAGGCAGAATAAGGCGGCTCATGCGGGCCCCCAGTCCTCGGCCACCTCTCCACCCAGACTCACGGACAGGGGTCGAGCCATCAGGCCTCCCAGCTGCCCGGGAGCCCCGCGCTGGCTGGAGCAGGGGTCAGCCTTGCAGGAGGCACCAGGGCCAGGTCCCTGGACGACAGGGCCAAGCCGCCGACCCATTGCCCATCTGCCATCCTCGGGTTATGGGTGGGGAAACTGAGGCTCAGAGGAGGACTGTCCCAGGTCCAAGGTCACAAAGCTGAGAAGTGGCCCCTCTAGGGTTGGAAAGCGGTTAGTCTGGCTCCAGAAGCCCCTGGCCCCAGGGCTGGGTCCACATGCCTAGCCTGGGGAGGGTCTTGGGACAGCCGCTCCCCCTACCCCTTCCCAAGGGCCCTAAGGCACCCAGGGGATCCTGGCAAGCAGGTCAGCCCTCCCCACCCCCTCCCTGGCTCCTCATTTCCTGTCCTGGGCCCAGCATCTCCTCCTATCACCCCCCCACACCCCCTCAGAGCTGTTTGGCTCAATGGGTCCCTGGAGGGAGCCTTTGGGTCTAGGTTGAGGGCAGGGGAGGGGAGAGCCGCTGGCTGGAGCCAGCCTGGGGAAGGGGGCAGGGGCGGCTAGGGCGGCCACCCCCTCCAGTTTTCAGACCTCAAGGAGTCACCACGAAATTCCATTCTCCTGACAGCAAAGAGATTGAATCACTCTTGCCAAAGCCCATGGCCCCCACAAGAATGCTGCAGAGCTGTGTCCTGCTGTTCCCAGACAGGCAGTCACGCCCAGGTCCCCCAACTCCCACCAAGCCGGGCTGCAGAGAGGTGCAGACAAGCCCCTGCCGACCTCTACGCCACGGCCCTGCTGGGCTGGCCACTGCCCCCGCCCGGCTGCTCCTCCTCCTTGCTCCCTGACGGCAATGCAGCAGAGCTTCTTCAGCCCCCACTTGCTTTCTGTACAATGGGCACATCACTCCTGCTGCCTGGTGGGCCAAAACCTCAGCAGCCAGGACCCTGGAGCGCGAGGCCAGGAGCATGGGTGGGAGAAAGCAGGGAGCTCCGGGTGCACAGCAGGGGGTCCCACGCCTGGGGCGGGGCCACGGAGGAGCTGGCTCCCGGGACCTCGTCAGGGTCGGGCGGCAGTGTGGATGGCGCGGCCGTCCCTCCTCCGCTTGCAGAACCCTCAGCACCTAGTGGTACCACTTAATATGGACGCCAATGAAGGACCCCAAGGGCCCCGCACAGCTCAGGCAGAGACTTCGGGGCTTGACGGTTTGGGGGTGTTAGGGAACTATGAGGCACTGCAGGCAGAGGCAGAAAATGGAGCTGGGAGCTAGTTGGGGGGAGGTGGGCCCTGGGCCGGGACCTGAGCTAGAAGAGGCCGTGTGTGCGTGTTAGCTAAGTCACTTCAGCTGTGTCCCGACTCTTTGTGACCCTATGGAGTGCAGCCTGTCTGGCTCCTCTGTCCATAGGATTTCTCAGGAAAGAATACTGGAGCGGGTGGTCATTTCCTCCTCCAGGGGATTTTCCCGGCCCTGGGATCGAGCCTGCATCTCTTATGTCTCCTGAATTGGCAAGTGACTTCTTTACCACTAGCACCACCTGGGAAGCCCCCAGAGGCCATGAGGAGCCATCAAAGGTTTGGGCCTGCGTGCAGGATTAGAGCTGTGTGGTTTCGGAGTGGAGAATCAATACAGCAGGTAGACTGGCAGGAAGACCGGCACAGAGGCGGCTCAGGAAGTCCAGGGGAGAGAGCGAGGCCGTGAGGGAGGCTCCCTCTCAAGCTAGCCCAGACCTGGGAGAGCAGCGGCGGTGGGGCGAGGGAACGTGGGCACAGAGACCCTTCAGGCAGGACTGGGGCTGTGTTGGGCCTCAGCTGACCCCCGCCCACTCCCACTTGTGCAGCGCGGACAGGCTCCCAGGCTGGCTCCTGTCGGAGGTGGGGAGGAGTTTATGGCAGGAGGTGACTCCATGGGAGTCTTGTCACTTGGCACAGGCAGCACCATCTGCTCAGGCATCTGCCTGCCTGAGGTGGCGCCTGCTAATTACCTTGGGGGCGGATATAGGAAGAGGCCTGGGAACTCCCATCCCCCACCGCACCCCATCACAGAGGGGCAGGGGATAGGGCCCCAGGGCCCTAAGAACAAACGGGCCAGGTGAGAATCGAGAACCGAGGCAGACATCTACACAATAAACCTTTCTCTTCTTTTAGTTGCCCTGGGTCTTAGTTGCACCAAGTGAGATCTAGTTCGCTGACCAGGGGGGGAACCTGCGGCCCTCTGCACGGGCAGCTCGGTGTCCTAGCCACTGGACCACCAGGGAGCTCCCTGCACAACACATCTTTATAGAGCACTCACTGTGTTCCCGGAGAAGGCAATGGCACCCCCCTCCAGGACTCTTGCCTGGAAAACCCCATGGACGGAGGAGCCTGGTAGGCTGCAGTTCATGCGGTCCCGAAGAGTCGGACACGACTGAGTGAATTCATTTTACTGTGTTCCAGGCCCTCATCTCTGCAGTTGACATTCAGGGAGAGGGAGAGGGACCCCGAAGGGTGCCTTGGAGCAGACGTAAACGCTGAGAAGAAAACGGGCCAGTGGGCAGAGCCAGCGCTAAGAGGGGGCCCAGTGTAGCCTAGGTGCTCCCCTAGGGCCTCCTTAGGAGGGGATGAGAGAGACTGGGGAGGGAGGGAGAGATGCAGCCAAGCGGAGAGCCGCCCCTGGCCGCGCTTCCGGAAGATGCTACGGGCTGGGGGCTCAGACTCTGATTTCGCCACGGGGAGCCCTTGGCCACTTCCTCGCCCCTCACCTCAATAGGGGCTGCCGGCGCGCATTCCTGCCGCCCCTGCTCGTGCGGTGGGCCGGCCCGGCCCGTGGGAAGGGCCGGGGGTGGGGGCCGCCGTGTGCCGGGGAGGCGGGGCGGGGGCACAGCTGGGCCAGCCGTTTGTGGCCCGAGCGCAGAGGGACCAAATGGGACAGAAGGCGGCCTTTAGTCCCGCGCGGGGAGGGGCGGCCTCGGATTTCGGGGCACCCACCCTCTCCCCCGCCTCGACGCTGGGCCGAGAGGAGGGAATTCGCTCGGGTCTAGGGATGGAATCTGGTAACGTGTTTTCCCGCTGGAACCTCTTGTCCCTACCTGTGGCTCAGCGGGATAAGCCCTTCCTCGGTTTTATTAACACGGGCTGCTTCGGATGGAGCGCTGAGGTCCCCCAATCCTGTGGCCCAGCCTGCGCCAGCCCTAGAGGAGGAAGCCGGCTCGGGGAGGGGAAGTGCCCAGCGGGGAAGGACCGACGTCCCCCGCAGGACGACTGAGCCCAGAGCCCCTGTCCCGGAATCGCCGTCAGAGCGCTGAGGGCGCGCCCCTCCGCAGGCCAGACTTGGAGCTGCGGCCCCGCGCTGGCGGCCCCGGGTTTTCCCCCTTCAGGGCCACCGGGGCGGGACGGGACGGGGCGGGGCGGGCCCAAGTCCCAGCGCCCCCCGGCTGCCCGCGGGGGGCGATCCGGGCGGGACGGGGCGGGGCGTGCACGTGCGGACCGGGGGCGGGCGCGCGGGGCACCGGCTCCTCGGTTCCCAGACCCCCGCCGCGGCCCCACGTGGGCGCTGCCGGGCGTCGGGGGCAATGCGAGAGGCCCCGCCCCAGGGGCCCGGGAGCCAATGAGCTCGCGCCGAAGGCGGGGCATCGCTCGAGGCCTCGCCCTAGGGGCGGAGCCAGGCCGGGGCGGTTTAAGAGCTCGGGCCGCGGGCGGGGCGCCGCTGGACTTGCGGCGGGACCCCGGAGCCTCGGCGCGGCTGAGAGGGGCCGGGCGCTCCGCGCTGCCGCCACCCCACCATGCTCAAGCGCTGCGGCCGCCGCCTGCTGCTGGCGCTGGCGGGCGCGCTGCTTGCCTGCCTGCTGGTGCTCACGGCCGACCCGCCGCCGCCCCCGGTGCCCGCTGAACGCGGTCGGCGCGCGCTGCGCAGCCTGGCGGGCCCCTCGGGGGCGGCCACGGCGCCGGGACTGGAGACGGCGGCGGCGGCGGCGGCGGCGGCGGCGCCCGGGGCTCCCGTCCGCGAGGTGCACAGTCTGTCCGAGTACTTCAGCCTGCTCACCCGCTCTCGCAGAGACGCGGGCCCACCGCCCGGGGGCGCCCCCCGCCCCGCTGACGGCCGTCCGCGGCCCCCGGCCGAGCCGCTGGACCCACGCGACGTCTTCATCGCGGTGAAGACCACCAAAAAGTTTCATCGCGCGCGTCTCGACTTGCTTCTGGAGACGTGGATCTCGCGCCACGAGGAGATGGTGAGCCCCGTCAGGCTGGGCAAGTGGGCAGGGGAGGAGGTGCCCTCTTTCCAGCTGGTGGCAGCATCCAGTGGGCGCCAGGCTGCCTGTCTGTACCGCCACTGGGAATATCGGGCGCAGCGATGCCGGTTCTGGGAGCTCCCTGCACAACACATCTTTATAGAGCACTCACTGTGTTCCCGGAGAAGGCAATGGCACCCCCCTCCAGGACTCTTGCCTGGAAAACCCCATGGACGGAGGAGCCTGGTAGGCTGCAGTTCATGCGGTCCCGAAGAGTCGGACACGACTGAGTGAATTCATTTTACTGTGTTCCAGGCCCTCATCTCTGCAGTTGACATTCAGGGAGAGGGAGAGGGACCCCGAAGGGTGCCTTGGAGCAGACGTAAACGCTGAGAAGAAAACGGGCCAGTGGGCAGAGCCAGCGCTAAGAGGGGGCCCAGTGTAGCCTAGGTGCTCCCCTAGGGCCTCCTTAGGAGGGGATGAGAGAGACTGGGGAGGGAGGGAGAGATGCAGCCAAGCGGAGAGCCGCCCCTGGCCGCGCTTCCGGAAGATGCTACGGGCTGGGGGCTCAGACTCTGATTTCGCCACGGGGAGCCCTTGGCCACTTCCTCGCCCCTCACCTCAATAGGGGCTGCCGGCGCGCATTCCTGCCGCCCCTGCTCGTGCGGTGGGCCGGCCCGGCCCGTGGGAAGGGCCGGGGGTGGGGGCCGCCGTGTGCCGGGGAGGCGGGGCGGGGGCACAGCTGGGCCAGCCGTTTGTGGCCCGAGCGCAGAGGGACCAAATGGGACAGAAGGCGGCCTTTAGTCCCGCGCGGGGAGGGGCGGCCTCGGATTTCGGGGCACCCACCCTCTCCCCCGCCTCGACGCTGGGCCGAGAGGAGGGAATTCGCTCGGGTCTAGGGATGGAATCTGGTAACGTGTTTTCCCGCTGGAACCTCTTGTCCCTACCTGTGGCTCAGCGGGATAAGCCCTTCCTCGGTTTTATTAACACGGGCTGCTTCGGATGGAGCGCTGAGGTCCCCCAATCCTGTGGCCCAGCCTGCGCCAGCCCTAGAGGAGGAAGCCGGCTCGGGGAGGGGAAGTGCCCAGCGGGGAAGGACCGACGTCCCCCGCAGGACGACTGAGCCCAGAGCCCCTGTCCCGGAATCGCCGTCAGAGCGCTGAGGGCGCGCCCCTCCGCAGGCCAGACTTGGAGCTGCGGCCCCGCGCTGGCGGCCCCGGGTTTTCCCCCTTCAGGGCCACCGGGGCGGGACGGGACGGGGCGGGGCGGGCCCAAGTCCCAGCGCCCCCCGGCTGCCCGCGGGGGGCGATCCGGGCGGGACGGGGCGGGGCGTGCACGTGCGGACCGGGGGCGGGCGCGCGGGGCACCGGCTCCTCGGTTCCCAGACCCCCGCCGCGGCCCCACGTGGGCGCTGCCGGGCGTCGGGGGCAATGCGAGAGGCCCCGCCCCAGGGGCCCGGGAGCCAATGAGCTCGCGCCGAAGGCGGGGCATCGCTCGAGGCCTCGCCCTAGGGGCGGAGCCAGGCCGGGGCGGTTTAAGAGCTCGGGCCGCGGGCGGGGCGCCGCTGGACTTGCGGCGGGACCCCGGAGCCTCGGCGCGGCTGGGAGGGGCCGGGCGCTCCGCGCTGCCGCCACCCCACCATGCTCAAGCGCTGCGGCCGCCGCCTGCTGCTGGCGCTGGCGGGCGCGCTGCTTGCCTGCCTGCTGGTGCTCACGGCCGACCCGCCGCCGCCCCCGGTGCCCGCTGAACGCGGTCGGCGCGCGCTGCGCAGCCTGGCGGGCCCCTCGGGGGCGGCCACGGCGCCGGGACTGGAGACGGCGGCGGCGGCGGCGGCGGCGGCGGCGCCCGGGGCTCCCGTCCGCGAGGTGCACAGTCTGTCCGAGTACTTCAGCCTGCTCACCCGCTCTCGCAGAGACGCGGGCCCACCGCCCGGGGGCGCCCCCCGCCCCGCTGACGGCCGTCCGCGGCCCCCGGCCGAGCCGCTGGACCCACGCGACGTCTTCATCGCGGTGAAGACCACCAAAAAGTTTCATCGCGCGCGTCTCGACTTGCTTCTGGAGACGTGGATCTCGCGCCACGAGGAGATGGTGAGCCCCGTCAGGCTGGGCAAGTGGGCAGGGGAGGAGGTGCCCTCTTTCCAGCTGGTGGCAGCATCCAGTGGGCGCCAGGCTGCCTGTCTGTACCGCCACTGGGAATATCGGGCGCAGCGATGCCGGTTTATCCCCTTCCAGCCCAGTTTGCCTGAGGTGGAAGTACAGGGTGGGGACTCATTCCCCAAACACCACCCGTCAGTGGCCTGCAGCGAACCTTCGCCAAACTGCTGTTGGCGCCTGGTGATGCTCCTTGCTCTCAAACACTGGAACTCAGCATCTGGGAATTATTGTCTCCAAGCCTTCCCAAGGCAGATTCAGCGTGGGGCATCCTCCCTTCCCCGGGAGGAAGACTCTTTCCTGAGAAGTGGAGTGAAGGGTTAGGACCCCTGGGCACAGGGCCAGACCTGTCCCTCATCCCAGCCTTTGCAATGGGCCGGGGGACAAGTTGCTGTTGAAGATGGGGTGGGTGTTGGTGGGGCCCCTGAGGGGGTCCATCTCCGAAGAAGAAGGAGAGCGCACGCACTGGGCTTCAGAGTGTGTTCTGGGCCCTCTCTCCACAGTGCAGAAGTCTCTGGAGCCTGGAGCCTAGTGCTTAGCACATCCTCGTTGAGCACTGACTTCCTCCACACACATAATAAAGACACACCCCACTTTGAAAAATCTCCCTCCAGGCTGCAGCTGGATGGCTGGGTTGGGGCGGGATGGGGGCACTGCTGGGGAGGGGGTGGGGGAACTCCTTGAACTGGGAGATACAAGGGACTGCCTGGGTATTTGGGATGAGGGTAAAGGACCCCTGACGGGGCTAGGGGCTCAGAGAAGACCCCGGGTTTCTTCCTCCCTGTTGAAACCCTCAAGGCCTGGGGGCTTCTGGCCTGGCTGAGCCCTGTTTTGGGGCAGGGCCCTGACGAGGTCATGATGAGGGCCAGGGGAGCAGGGTCCTCCTGGTCCCAGCGTGGGGAGGGGGCCCTGGGAGCCCCACGGCAGCCTCCTGGGAACACGGCGTCCCTTTCCCAGGGGCTCAGCAGGCTGGCAGGAGGGGGCGGCGGGGGCTGCGGGTTTTGTTTGGCTGCTGGGCCGTTAGGATTCCCAGCGCCGGGCGGCTCTCACGCCGGCCGCTCAGGCAAGGTAACAAAGCCCCTTTCTCCAGTGGAGAAAGGCGTCCGGCCTCTTGTGCGCAGCTCTGTGCTCCATGGGAACGGCCGCGGCGCGCTGGCCACTGAGGTTGCCTGGCGATGACGGCCTGCGGGCCCCCTCCCCGAGTGACAGCACTTGCGGGGCGCTGTCCCCGAGCCAGGCACCACCCCCAGGACTCTGCCTGCCTGCTGTGTGGGCTTGGACAGTGCTCAGCCCGCTCTGGGCTGCCACTAGCCCTGAGTGCCTCTCCTCTCGGACTCTGAGGACTTCCTCCCGCAGAGGGGATATGGTCAGGGGCTCTTGGGGAGCAGTCTCGGCCGAGCTAGGTGACCCTGGGCACGACCAAGGGCCTCTCTGGCCCTCAGTCTGCTCATCTCTGGAATAAGGAAAGCGCTGGCCTCTGGTCGAGGGTTGTGAAAGCGGACCGCCACAACCTGGAGAGGCAGGGAGAGGCCGCCTTCCCCACTGAAGGTTCCCCCAGGCTCCCCTCTGACTAGCTGAGCACACCCGGGAGGAGCGGATCTGGCTCCCAGCAGTCAGGGCGTGTGTCCCGTCTGGCAAGAACTCCTCTCATGGTGTCCTAGGGGTGAGGGGTCCTTGAAACTGTTTCAACGGAGAGACCTCCGCTCCCAACCCTGTGTAGGGTGGTTCAGACCCGGTTTGATGGGGGAGACTCCAGGAAGTCAGGGCTGCAGTGGGGGAAACCCAAAGAGGCTGTGTGAGCTGAAAGGGGGGCATCTGACCCGGGTTGGGGAGGGAGGGACTTCCTGGAGGAGGTGCCGTTTGAGCTAGACGGAGAGTAGGAAATGCCCTGAACAGGCAACTGGGTACCTTGAACACGACCTGAGGGGCACTGGAGCGGCCCGGGCGGGGTGGTCAGCAGGAGCCGCGCTGTGCCAGCCCTGGAGGCCCGGCTGAGGGCGGGGCCCTGGCCTGCACTTCGCCCCCGGCCCTCCCAGGAGTGGGTAGGCTGCAGCGGCCGCCTCCGCAGCGGCCACGGTTGTCGGGGGAGAGCTTGGCATCCTGTGTTTCTCTGAATCGCAGCTCCAGGAACAATGCCGCTTCCTGTGGGTGTCCCCCCGCCCACCCTCCGCCAGCCCTGCCGCCCCGCTGCCTGGCTCTTCCTCCCCCAGCCCTGCCGTCGTCAGGGAAGTGGGGAGGGGTCCGTAGGGCACGGCTGGTGGGGACCAGCACTACTGTTGTCCCGGGGCATGACCGCAGGCCAGGGCCCGCCTCTCTCTGGGGCTCCATTTCCCCACCTGTGCACTCGGGGAGGGATGGTGCCCTCCTCCCTGGACCTCGAGGGAGCTGGAGGAAGAGAAGGAGCTGGGCGCTCTGCTTTGGGCGCGTGAGCTCTGGTTACGCCCATTGCACAGAGGGCGGAAACTGAGGCTCGAGCCGCGGGTGAGGCCCATCCCCTCCTCTCCTGACTGCTCTGATGTGGCGAGACAGGAGGCCCGGCACCCTCACACCCCCACAGCCTCATGCCTCCAAGTGCTCCTCTCTGAACAAAGGTGACTTTAATCTCCGTAGCCTTGGGCTGGGTTTTTAGGGCATCACCGAAGCGCGGGAGAACAGGCCTCGCTTGATCTCATTAAGAAAGCATTTTCCTTTTAATCCAGTGGCTGCAACAGCGCTTCTGCACGGGCCTCGGCCTCCCACGGCATTCCTGGGCCGAGATGCCGGCAAGCAGGCAGGGGGCGGGATGCGAGTCCGTGCGTGTGGGCCCCTGGGGTGTCTGCTCGGGAGGAGGGGTGCATGCCTGCAGTGGGCAGGAGGGGCCCACCCTTCCCCCCTCCCCCAGTCCCTTCTAGGCCCACCCAGCTGGCGGCCTCACCTGAGCCTGTGGCCTGGGTTTGGGCTCAGGCTGGACCGGGAGCCCAGGCTACCAGGAGAGGGTGGGCACCCCAGGTGGGACCCCCAGCCCCCTGGTACACATTGCATCGGGCCTGCGCACCCTGGCCCCTCCCTTGCGCTCATTTGTACCCGGGAGGAGACCAGGGCCTGGTGGCCACGGCGGTGGCGGGGGGTGGGGGGGGCCGTCCTCTGCTGTCTGGGCTCTGCACTCGGCATGCCTGGGTGCGCTCGGCGGCACGCGCTGGGCGGGCGGCAGAGGAAGGAACATTCCTCCCCGTGTGCCGACGGGCCCAGGCGGGCGCCGGCAGCGCCTGGCCCCTCCCCGCCGGGCCCCCCCTTCTTCCGTAGAGCGATCCTGGCAGGGGTGGAGGAACCAGGTTGGCATAGCTGGAGCTTCGATGCGGCCTCGGGCAAGGCCCGTCTGTGAGCCCAAGCTGTGGCCGGGGGTGCTGGGCCACATGGGCACAGGGGTCGCTGACCCCTCGCGGCGCCCATGCGGTTTCCCAGCCCCGCCCCGCAGACTTGTCCGCGTCTCCGGAGAACCCCGGAGGCTGCTTGGCTCGGGGAAGGCGACTGGCTTGGAGGGCTTACCACAAGGCCCGCGACGCGAAGGGCCCTGTCCTGAGGGCCCAGCCTGGGGGACCGCGGGGCTGTGGCCACACCCCTGCCCGCCGGACCTTGTGCCCAGCCCGGCCCAGTTAACCAGGCCAGCTGTATGGTAATGGGCCGTGTGGCCACTCCCGCTTAACGCGGCCGAGCTCCCCTCGCAGCGCGGCCGGGACAAAGCTGGCGGACAATGCCTGGTGACTCACCCTCCCTGCGGGCCCTTTGTCCGCCAGCGCCTGGCAGCCGCCCAGCGGAGGCCTTTGTCCCCGACTGATTGAGATTTGGCTTCCCGAAGCCGACCTCCTCCGCCTGCGCCCTGCCCCTCCCGCAGGCCGGGCACTGTGTCAATAAGGGTGTGTGCCCGCCAGGTGCGCAGGGCTGGCGCGAGCGGTTACCTGGCGGGTGGGAGGGGCACCGCTCCTGGCTCGCCGCGGCAGCTGCCTCCCGGCGACCTTGGGCGCAGCTGTCGTGCTGGTCGGGGGTGGGGTGGGGGGCCTTCCCAAGTCCCCAGTCCCATGCACTCATGGTAGGCTCAGGAGCCCCGCTCTGCATGGGGGGAGATAGAAGCTCAAAGGTGTGGCGTGGGCACGAGGGGTCCCAGCCCGGGGCCCTGCGGTGGCCAGGGTGACGCCCGAGCTGCCCGTTCAAGGCCGCGTTTCTCCCTGCAGACGTTCATTTTCACGGATGGGGAAGACGAGGCGCTGGCCAGGCGCACGGGTGAGCCCTGGACGTGGGGAGGCAAGGGGGGTTCCTGCCCGGAGGAAACTGTCCCCTTGGGAGAGGTTGCCAGCTGAGGACCTGGGAGGGCAGTTTACTCAACGGGTTTGCTCAGCAGCCCCGCCCCACCACTCACCCACCCCCCAATTCTCATGCAAATGAGGCCCTTTCAGCTCCTGGGCCCTTTGAGCTGATGTGGCGGCAACAGGTGGCTAGTGCTGGGAAAAAGCCGCCTGAATGGGCAGGGGCGGGGCAGGGCGGGGCGCCCATCGAGGTGGCGCTGGGGGGTGGGATCTGCAGGCCTGGGTCTGGCTCGGGGGAGGGCTTGAGTGGGGTGGCCGGAGCCGGCACTGCTTGGATCCAGGGCGCCCCGGAACAGACCACCAGTCCCCCACACCCCTTCTTGCTCTGCTTGCTCCGGGCCTGCTGTGTGACCCAAGGTCAGGCCACCCTCTCGGACCGGCCTTGGACCCACTCACAGCCCCTCCCCTTGTCCGCAGGCCATGTGGTCAACACAAACTGCTCGGCCGCCCACAGCCGCCAGGCGCTGTCCTGCAAGATGGCCGTGGAGTATGACCGCTTCATCGAGTCAGGGAGGAAGTGAGTGCTGGCCTCTGGCAGGGCCCAGGGAGCGAACCCTGGCAGGGCTCTGGCCCCGGCGGTCCCACCCGCATGATGCCCCCCTGACGGCCCTGCCCCTGCCAGGTGGTTCTGCCACGTGGATGACGATAACTACGTGAACGTGCGTGCCCTGCTGAGGCTGCTGGGCAGTTACCCACACACGCAGGACGTCTACTTGGGCAAGCCCAGCCTGGACAGGCCCATCCAGGCCACAGAGCGGGTCAGCGAAAACAAGGTGGTGAGTGTCCCCCGACGCCAGCCTGCACCGCCGCACAGGGAGGGGGCTGGGGGTGCCGGCAGCGGGGCTCTGGGAGTCTCACCACGGCCCCCCGTGCCCACAGCGTCCTGTCCACTTCTGGTTTGCCACTGGCGGGGCTGGCTTCTGCATCAGCCGAGGGCTGGCCCTGAAGATGAGCCCCTGGGCCAGGTGAGTGCCCTGGGGCGCAGGGGAGGCTGCCTCCGGTCTCCCAGGGTCCCCCCACGGCCGGCCTGGCGCGGCTCGTCTGCCCAGCACCAGTGCCCCAAACCTCACGTCCACCGGCAGGGTGAGTCGTCCCCACCTCCGCCCGCCAGCCACCAGGGGGGTCAGGACCCCTTCCTGCATCTGGTAACCCCCCCACTCCACGCACAGGGAGTTCTCAGGCTTGTAGGAGGAGGGGGCTTTCCTGGGGCTCAGGGAGGCTGGGAGCCGCCCGCGTAGGAGCCCTGTCAGGGCCGCCCGCCGGGCTCATCTGCCTCCTGCCTGAGCCCGGCCGGCGAGCAGCATGCTGTCCCTTGGCTCACTGCGGCCCTCGGCCCTTCCCTCCCGCAGCGGAGGCCACTTCATGAGCACGGCCGAGCGGATCCGGCTGCCGGACGACTGCACCATCGGCTACATCGTGGAGGCGCTGCTGGGCGTGCCCCTCGTGCGCTGTGGGCTCTTCCACTCCCACCTGGAGAATCTGCAGCAAGTGCCTGCCTCCGAGCTCCACGAGCAGGTGCGCGTGCCAGGGCTGCGGGGCTCCCCGAGCGGGTGTGCGTGCAAGGGCCACGGGGCTCCCTGAGTGGGTGTGCGTGCAAGGGCCTCCGAGCTCCACGAGCAGGTGCGCGCACCAGGGCCGCGGGGCTCCCCGAGCGGGTGTGCGTGCAAGGGCCGCGGGTCTCCACCAGCAGGTGCGCGCGCCAGGGCTGCAGGGCTCCCCGAGCAGGTGCGCGTGCAAGGGCCGCGGGTCTCCACGAGCAGGTGCACGCACCAGGGCCGCAGGGCTCCCTGAGTGGGTGTGCGTGCAAGGGCCTCCGAGCTCCACAAGCAGGTGCGCGTGCCAGGGCTGCAGGGCTCCCCGAGCGGATGCATGTGCAAGGGCTGCGGGTCTCCACGAGCAGGTGCCATAGGCTGGAGGAGAGCATCCGGAAGAGCAGGGAAGGGGCAGACAGGAGGGAGGGGGCCGCAGAGGGACCGCGGCTTTGAATAGCTCACCGGAGGCCCGGCTGTGGTCGCCCCCCGGGCACCCAGATCTGCCCAGCGGCACTCCTGTGGTTCGCCCATCTTGCCTCTGTCTTCAGCGGGACACCTACTCTGAGCCTTTCGGGTCTTCCCTGTACCTGTAAACATCCCCTTGCCGTGGCTGGCGAGGCTGCCGTCCCAGCTGAAGCTCCCTTGGGCTTTACCCCTGGGGCTGCAGAGCAGGGGGTGCAGCGTGGACCTGGCTTCTCAGCCTCGAGGTGGGCAGAAGGCCAGGCTGTCCCCTCGTGCAGAGTCGCACCCATGCCCCCCTTGGGCAGAGCCAGGGTAGGCTGGCCTTGGCACCACGGCCCCCGGGATCACTCTTTCCATCTCCCTGCAGGTGACCCTGAGCTACGGCATGTTTGAAAACAAGCGGAATGCTGTCCACATTAAGGGGCCCTTCTCGGTGGAGGCTGACCCATCAAGGTGAGGAAAGGGAGGACTAGAGGGGGCAGACTCACTGAGGTCCCTTAGGGTCCACTGCAGCTCAGCGGCCCCCAGGAGTCTGCTCGGGTGGAGGCGGGCCCCCAGCCCACACGGACGAGCCCCCCAAGGGTCTGCTCGGGTGGAGGCGGGCCCCCAGCCCACATGGACCAGCCCCCCAGGGGTCTGCTCGGGTGGAGGCGGGCCCCCAGCCCGCACGGACGAGCCCCCCAGGGGTCTGCTCGGGTGGAGGCGGGCCCCCAGCCCACATGGACCAGCCCCCCAGGGGTCTGCTCGGGTGGAGGCGGGCCCCCAGCCCGCACGGACGAGCACCCATTCTGTCCCCGCAGGTTCCGCTCCGTCCACTGCCATCTGTACCCAGACACACCCTGGTGCCCCCGCACTGCCATCTTCTAGTGGCCGTAGCTGAAACCCCGTCCCCGGGTGCCCCTGGTATCCAAAGGGCCCGAGGACCCCTGTCGTGCCGCCCCGGTCTGGGCCTTCAAGGCCACCCTGGGGCTGCGCCTGTGTGTGCTGTGTGTCCATCCCTGTAGCAGACTGCTGGGCAGCTCTGCTCTGCCCAGGGGCAGGCAAAGTCCCGCCTGTCTGTCCATCTGTCCGTCTTCCACCCCAGAAGGATCTGTGTGGGAGATCACTCTAAGGACAGCTCTGCTGCCCTTTCGGGGTCTCTGGGCAGCGTGGGGCCCAGGGGCTGCTGTGCCGGGACGTGTGGGTGCCGCTCCGTCCTGCGGAGTGCCGGCCCATCGCTGTGGGCACCTGCGCCCCCCCCGGGACTCTGGCTCCCCGCTCAGAGCCCCTTCCGCGTGAGGAAGCTGGGTTTGGGAGAGTGCCCCGAGCCCCCTCGCGCTGAGCTCCGGCCTGGGTACCACGGCTCCGAGTGACAGCGGCCCCAGTGACCTTGCCGCCGGGTGAAGTGTCCCGGGCAGGGGTCGCCCCTGCTCTCTCAGCCAGCTTCCCTTTGTGACGGGGAGTCAGCTGAGCTTTTAACTCCTCTCCAAAGTAGAGAGAAAGTCGCCCATAGTGGGTGTGTCTGTGAATATCGTGACAGTGTTTTTACTGTGACTGTTTTCTTAAAAGAGGGTGGGTGAAAAGTAGGGTGTTTTTGTCTGTGTTTTCAGGGGCTTTGGGAAGGTGTTATCTTTTCTGTGGATCAGAAAAAGCAGAAGCCAAACTTGGGATTTTTTCTGTTGTTAAAGCTGATGGAAACGTCTAGCGCTCTGTGTGTCTCTGTGTCCTGGTGTCTGGCCTCTCCCTGCCCGCCCCCTTCACAGAGCCTGGCTCCTCCCAGCCCAGCTCGCGCACCAGGCCAGCGACGTGCCTTTCGCCTTCTGTTTTTCTTTCTGCAAGACGTAGCTAGGAGAGTGGACGATAAGGGAAAAGTTCTCAGGGAATTGACGTGTGTTGCTATGGTGACGTCCTTTGCTGTGAATAAAGATGCTCTTTGGGGCAACCTGGGGGTCCTGGTCTTGGCTAGAAGTTGCGCCCAAGGTGCAGGTTCATGGAAGCTGGCTCTCGGTGCTCGTTGGCACTCAAATGGGGAAGGTATGAGAGACCCCCCCCAGACCAACTATCATGGCATGGGAACTTGGGCTCAGAATAGCAACTTGCACGTTCCTGAGAGGCCCAGGAACTTGAGTGGCCAGTCCAGGGCACCCTCAGGTGTGGGGGGAGATCTCGTGATCAGACACGCTGCCCTCAGACTCCACAGCCCTGGGCTGTGCAGACCCGGGCCCGGGCCAGCTGCCAGGGAGTCCAGTTCTCCCTTGAGAGTGACAGGCGCTTGCCGTGGTTTGGCCTGGGACCTCCTTACCCAGCTTCGTCCCTGTCACAAGCCATCCAGGGCACCTTCTTGCCCCCATTGTGCAGATGGGAAGACTGAGGCTCAGAGCAGGTGACATCCAAGGCCAGGCAGCTGGGCTGGTGGAGAAGAGCTCCAGGTCCGAGGTCGGGCTGGCCTGGAT
>SJYC01124245.1:0-38778 GCA_006408675.1 Madoqua kirkii | reverse complement strand
GGGGGGGCGTCAGCACATCTGGCCCCAGCGGGGCGGAGGCGCGTGGAGGCTGGGGGGCCCGGGCAGCGCGGGCAGCACCCCAGGGGTCCAGGCGTGTGGCCGAGGAGAGGGTGCAGGCCCAGAGCGCCCGCGTTGCCCCCGGAGGCAGGCCAGGTGTCTGTCTCCGCGCCCCTGCAGGAAGGGAGGGCAGGGCCGAGTGGCCGCAGAGGCACCCACGCTGGGCCCGGCATACGCAGGGAGGGTCCGGCAGGTGGCCATGGGTGCAAGCAGGGAGGCTGGCACGGGAAGGAGCAGGGCGATTGGCACGTGGGGTGGGTGGCGGCCGGGCGTCTAGTGCCCGCTGCTGCTGGACTCGGGGCGAGGCTGGCTCGTGGCGAGGTACTTGGCTCTCATGCTGGAAGTGTACTGGAGGGAGAGAAGGGGAGGCCGCTGGTCAGCGGGCGCTGGGTGCGGCTGGGCAGGGCCTTGTGGGCTGGGCCAGCCGGCTGGCACAGAAGCAGAGCAGACAGCCCCAGGGGATGCGGCTCTGGGGAGCCCGCTGGTCCAGGCACGGCAGGCATCTGGAGCCCCATTCCCCAGGCCCAGGAGGAGGACCAGCCCCTCTCCCAGCGAGGGGAGCCCATCAGCCCTCGACCTCTGTCTCGGGCATAGAGCCAGAGCGTGGAGGTGGCCCCTGCATCCTGCATGCCCAGGACCTGAAGGCCCCACAGCACAGCGGGGCGGCCGGGAGGAGTGTGTCAGCAAAGGCGGGGCCAGGCTGTGTCCAAGGGAGGGTGAGGCAGTCCCCAAGGACCCAGACCGCCAGGGTCAGTGTCTCAGGAATGAGGCGGCCGTGCAGCCGCTCTGCCCTCACCCCCAGGAAGGACCCGGAAAGCCACAAAGGCCCCCTGGGGCCTGGGGGACGCTGCCACCCACTCAGCTGGGAACCAGACTGTGGGCCCCTGGCGGGTCACAGGCATGGATGGAGGCCACTGGGGGCGGGGACAGCCCGCCCACCTTGGCCACTCTTGTCCAGCCCGAAGCGTGAAGGGCTCGCTGGCTATATACACACATGTGGGCATGTGTGCTCAGAATGAACACATGTGGAAGAGATGTGTGCTCAGGGCAGGCGATGTGCAAAGGGCCACACACCCATCGCAGGGACAGAAGCCGAGGCGTGTGCCGAGGCCGCCAGCAGAAGGGGGCCAGCCCCGCGGCCATGCGCCCTGGGTGCCCACCATGTGGGCGTCAGGACGGACCCTGCTCCCCAGGCCCGGGGAGCCCTCCCAGGACTCCTGGTGGGTGGCCACGGGGGCGAGCTGGAGGACGGAGGAGCAGCGGGCACTGGGAGCCGGGGACGTGCAGCGTGGGTTGGGGGACAGCTCAGAGCGTGGGAGGAGCCGTGGCGGGCACCAGCGCTGGGCAAGGGTGGCTGTGGGCGCCAGCGCTGGGCAAGGGTGGCTGCGGGCGCCAGTGCTGGGCAAGGGTGGCTGCGGCCGTTGGCACGCACGCTTCTGCACACGCATGGTGACCCTTCGAGGGCCGGGTCTGCTGCCCTGCCTGGGGCTCCAGCGCTCGGCCTCCCAAGCCCAGGCACCCAGCGCGGGTGAACATATGTTCCCGGGCCCGGGGAGACGGTCTCCTCCCCATGGGGGACGGGATGGGCGGCGGCCACCTGCAGCTGGACCAGATGTGAAGAGGGGTTCTGCGGGGGGCGTGCGGTCCCTGGAGTGAGGGTGACGGCCCAGGGCCAGCGTCCCTGAGGCCCACGCACCTGCACTGGCCCTGGGCCTGCCGGAGCGGGTGGCAGTGAGCAGTGGGCATGAGGTGCAGAGGTGTGGGCGGGCAGGCAGCGCGGGGCGGGGGGCCCAGCTGGGCCAGTACCTGTCACTCTGAGGACACGGCCATCACAGCCTTCAGGCACTGTTCAGGGGCTTAAACTGCCAGCCCGCGTGGCCGCCAGAGTCCAGGGCGGCCAGATAGCGCTAGGGGGGTGCAGGGTGGGAGGAGTGCAGGAGAGAGAGAGAGAGAGGGCAGCCTCAACGCCAGGCGAGGACCGGCCTGAGTCTGGCCGCGGGTTTAACCTAGAGCGCCGCTGGGGGAGCCGCCGGGAGCCCGCATAGCCCTGGGCCAGGGCAGGCCGGAGGTCAGCGCTGTGCCGCGGGGCCCAGCAGGACCGCTGCATCAGCGGGCGTGTGTGTCTGAAGCCAGATGGCCCTTCGCTTCTCCAGTCTGCTCCTGGAGGCTCGCCACCTCCAGGAAGCCCTGCAGGACCCATGGCTTCTGTGAGCTGCTTTCTTTGGCACTGAACCATCCTGTCCCCCTTTTCCTGTCTCATTTCCAAGACCAGGCCCATGTGGAAGGGCCTGGGTAGGCCGGGGTCGAGCTCAGGAAGCTGAGCAAGAAGCTGTAGCGCTCAGGCAGGCGGGGCCCGGCCTCCGGGAAGAGCCCGCGCTAAGGCCGGCGGCCCACCCGAGGGGAAGAGCCCGCGCGTGCAGCCCCGCACCGAGGGCTCAGGGCAGCCACCGCGGGCACGAGGCGGCGGGGCGGAGCCCCCACCCTGGCCTCAGACCCCCCGCGCCAGCTTCTGCCCCGAGACTTACTGAAGGCGGTGGGGACTCGCGCCCAATGAGGGGGGTGTTCTCACAGCGAGGGTTCTGGAAATTGGCGTTCTGGCTCCTGAGGTGAGAGGAGAGGGCCCTGGGTCAGTGGGCCCACCTGGGAACCAGGCAGACTCCATTCCACAGACAGCCCGCTAGTGAGAGTCTGGGGTCCTGGGAGCCCAGCACCCAGAGAGGGGCTGCGAGCAGGCCCACGGCTGCCCTTGCCCGCCCCGGCCCACCACACCAGGCCTGGGGCCCTTGGCCACAGGATCCCACGTGCGGACCAGACTCTCCGTCTGCCCATGGTCCCCTGTGGCCTCTACCCAGGGCTGCGGCAGCAGCAAGCACTCGGAGCCCAGGAGCTGCCCCGCGTGCAGAGCGCCTTCGCCCCCGCTCCACGCCTCGCTCAGACACCCCGAGCAGCCTGCCCAGCGCCCGCCGCCCCGCGCGCCCGACTCACATGTACTCGGTGACCGGGGCGTTGCTGACGGTGTGGGCCGCGGCCGGGATACTGGCCTCGCTGCCGTAGCTGCTACCGCAGCTGTACAGGCTGGGCATGTGGACGCGATAGAGACTGTCGTGCGCCTGCCGAGGCCCTGGGGCGGCCTCCTCCTCCCCGTCCTCGTCGGGGCCTCTGCGGGGGAGGGACACCGGTGCAGGATCAGGCCTGACGCTGGCGCGGGGCCACCGGCCAGAGGCCAGCTCTGGGGCAGACATGCCTGCTTGCAGTCCTGGGTCTGCAGGGCTGTGGGTAAGGCTCCCAGGGACACAGGGACGCTGTCTGCGGGCAGCCCCAGCCTGCAGGACGGGGTTCAGGAGGGGACCCGCCCCTGCCGGCTGCTCGCTCGCTGGTCTCCCAGGCTGGGGGCCCTCTAGGCGGTCGTGAAGCAGGAGTGCCCACCTGAGACCCACCGGCCTAGCGGTGGCCGCAGAGCCCCGGGAGCATCAAGCGGCGGGGGCTGCACCTCGGGGCATCCCGGAGGCGCGGCTGCCCCCCCCTCCGGCGGGTCCCGGGACCCCTCACCTCTTTTGCTGCCAGGTGTGCGGGACGCTGCAGACGATGGAGCTGAACATGAGGGCCGTGACGAAGGAGAAGAGGGCCAGGTAGATGAGGCCCTCGACGCCGTCGTAGCAGAGACCCGTGAGGGCCTGCACGTAGTCCTGGGGCCGGGCACAGAAGGGAGGGCGGGAGACCACAGGGTGAGACGGAGCGCGGGGGCCTGAGCCTGTCTCTTATACACATCTGCCGGGGACGTGCAGCGTGGGTTGGGGGACAGCTCAGAGCGTGGGAGGAGCCGTGGCGGGCACCAGCGCTGGGCAAGGGTGGCTGTGGGCGCCAGCGCTGGGCAAGGGTGGCTGCGGGCGCCAGCGCTGGGCAAGGGTGGCTGCGGGCGCCAGTGCTGGGCAAGGGTGGCTGCGGCCGTTGGCACGCACGCTTCTGCACACGCATGGTGACCCTTCGAGGGCCGGGTCTGCTGCCCTGCCTGGGGCTCCAGCGCTCGGCCTCCCAAGCCCAGGCACCCAGCGCGGGTGAACATATGTTCCCAGGCCCGGGGAGACGGTCTCCTCCCCATGGGGGACGGGATGGGCGGCGGCCACCTGCAGCTGGACCAGATGTGAAGAGGGGTTCTGCGGGGGGCGTGCGGTCCCTGGAGTGAGGGTGACGGCCCAGGGCCAGCGTCCCTGAGGCCCACGCACCTGCACTGGCCCTGGGCCTGCCGGAGCGGGTGGCAGTGAGCAGTGGGCATGAGGTGCAGAGGTGTGGGCGGGCAGGCAGCGCGGGGCGGGGGGCCCAGCTGGGCCAGTACCTGTCACTCTGAGGACACGGCCATCACAGCCTTCAGGCACTGTTCAGGGGCTTAAACTGCCAGCCCGCGTGGCCGCCAGAGTCCAGGGCGGCCAGATAGCGCTAGGGGGGTGCAGGGTGGGAGGAGTGCAGGAGAGAGAGAGAGAGAGGGCAGCCTCAACGCCAGGCGAGGACCGGCCTGAGTCTGGCCGCGGGTTTAACCTAGAGCGCCGCTGGGGGAGCCGCCGGGAGCCCGCATAGCCCTGGGCCAGGGCAGGCCGGAGGTCAGCGCTGTGCCGCGGGGCCCAGCAGGACCGCTGCATCAGCGGGCGTGTGTGTCTGAAGCCAGATGGCCCTTCGCTTCTCCAGTCTGCTCCTGGAGGCTCGCCACCTCCAGGAAGCCCTGCAGGACCCATGGCTTCTGTGAGCTGCTTTCTTTGGCACTGAACCATCCTGTCCCCCTTTTCCTGTCTCATTTCCAAGACCAGGCCCATGTGGAAGGGCCTGGGTAGGCCGGGGTCGAGCTCAGGAAGCTGAGCAAGAAGCTGTAGCGCTCAGGCAGGCGGGGCCCGGCCTCCGGGAAGAGCCCGCGCTAACGGCCGGCGGCCCACCCGAGGGGAAGAGCCCGCGCGTGCAGCCCCGCACCGAGGGCTCAGGGCAGCCACCGCGGGCACGAGGCGGCGGGGCGGAGCCCCCACCCTGGCCTCAGAACCCCCGCGCCAGCTTCTGCCCCGAGACTTACTGAAGGCGGTTTCCCCCGGCAGCTCCCCGCCTCCAGGAGGCTCTCACCAGGTGCAGGCTGCGGCAGTCCACCAGGGCAGTGAGGTGCTGCAGGTTCACCTCCGTGCCGTTCAGCACCTCCTGGACACGGAGCAGGGGGTCCTGGGGGGTTGGCACCACGCGAGGTCAGCACAGTGCTCAGGAAAGGGTGGTGAGCCAGCCGAGGCCTCCCTCCACGCCTCACCTGCCAGCAGGAACCCCTCCTTGACTGCCCCCCAGTCTTGGCACAGGCCCCAAAGACCCTGGGCTTTGAGCAAAGGTGACCCCCAAATCTGTGCCCTGGCCTTGGGGGCAGCTGAAGGTGTGCGGACAGCGGGGCGCCTGGGGCCACGCAACAGCAAACTCATGTGCAGCTCCCGACACAGCCCTTGCGACCGTTTCGAGACTGTCACGGCATCTTAAAGGACAAAGCATTATCCAGGAGACTCTGAGCAGCATGACCCTGGCGCTGTTGTGTGTGTGTGTGTGTGTGTGTGTGTGTGTGTGTGAGCATCACTAGCCCTACCCAAGGCCTTGGGGGCATGAAGGCAAGGGTGGAAGGAGGGGAGGGCCAGGCCCCCCGCAGGGTCCCCAGGAAGCAGCCTGGGCAGAGGCTGCGCCTGCCTCCCTCTCAAGGTGACGAGGGCGCTCGCGGGCTCCAGAGCTGGCCCAGCCCCTCACCTTGGTGGCAGGGTGCTCCCACGAGACAGTCTTCAGGAGCTCAGCCACCACGTCCTGCATCTCCACCAGCGCCTTGTGGCTGCCCGACAGCTTCTGCTCCAGAGAGAGGCTGCTGAGGCTGCGCGGGCGGCGCGGCCCGCCTCCCTCCCCGAGGTCAGAGAGGCGGCCTCCCCGAGGCCCCCGACCCCCGCGGGGCGGGCTGGCTCCAGTGCCAGCAGCTCCTGCAGCCCCAGGCCCGTCCAGCCCGTGGGGACCCGAGCTCCTGGGGTGGGACAGCTGTGCCCAGCAGGCTGCTCTGTAGGACACCTGTCCTTGGCCCCCAGGATGAGCACCCAGAGGCAACACAGACCACGGAAAATACAGCATCTTTAAAGCAGATACACAGTCTGGAGGACCCAGAGGGCCGCGTGGGGACGTGGGGTGACGGGCAGTGCGCCATGTGGTTTCCCTTCAAATCCCACATCGGCCCAAACAGTTACTCCACACAGTGGACACAGGACCCCTCTGTCATGGGACACCCCCAGGCTCCTGCTTTGCCCAGGAGGCATCCGGCTCTGCCGTAAAGGGCAGCCCAGGAGACGCCAGGCACCCAGGGACTTGGGGGCATTGAGCAGGCCACCCTGAAAAGGCTTGTGCTGAGGGCACAGGGTGAGCACCCCAGGGGCCCGATGAGGTGGGGGGGCCTCGCAGTTGGCGGGCGCCTGGGGGTGGGGGCCAGGGCACCAGACGCTCTGCAGGGGCAGGGCTGAACTCTCACCTGCTGGAAGGGGTTGGCAGCGTGAGGTGAGCAGGCCAGGTAGTACTCCAGGATGTCTGCGGAAGAGGCGAGGGCAGCTGAGCGACCCCGGCCGTCCGCATGCGCTGCGCCACACGCGCGTCTCTGTACACACGCGTGTGTCCACATCTGCATGTATGCTGAATGTACGTGTGCTTGCTTGCATGTATCTTTACATGCACCCATGCATCTGCACACACGTGCCTGTGTGTGCATGTCTGAGTGCAGGTGTACCTATCCTCAGATGCTTGTCTGTATACTTGGATGTCTACGTGTGCACGACTGTATATGTGTACGGCAGGTACATGTGCACATGTCTGTGTCTGCGTGTGAGTGTGCAGGTGTGAGGGGGAAGTGGTCTCCACGGAGCCTGGGGCCAGGGCCCAGAACCTTCTGCCCTGAGCCGTATTCCTGCAACGGGCAGTTCTCTTGGAGGGCTGCCTCATCCTTTCCGTCCTGGTGAGCAGCAGACAGGTCACGGTGGGAGGCGGGGGGCACAGAGTCAGAGGCCAGCTGGGCAGGCATCTGCTCACAGACCAGCTGAGCAGAACAGTTCTTAGGCCAGAATGTCACCCCAAAGCCGGTGCAAGTGGCCTGCCTGCTCGTCCCCATTAAAACAGGCGTCCATCGCGTCCAACACTCGAAGATGGGGGTCCTCGCACAATTCTAATTTTGCAAACCTAAGGGTGCCGAGCCCAACCAGAGCTGAAGGAGAAAATCTGCACCCCAACCACCTACCCTGGCACCGCCCCCCTGTGCCCTCTGTCCCTCTGGGGGGCGTTCTGGGGTCCAGCACAGGGTAGGGGCTGGGAGCAAGGCCTAGCAGAGACCAGGGCAGCCTCTTCACAGCGCACCTGTACTCGGCACTGAGGTCTGGGCTCCCACGGAGCTTATGTTGGAAAACAGAATAAAGTGCCCACTTGGCATGAGCCACCTGTCCAGGCAGCCAGCACGCGGCCTGACCAGATGGCCTGTGACTTGTGGACAGGAGCGGGCACTCGCGAGTGGCTGGGACTCGACCGCAGACTCACCCCCGCTCAGCACGGAGTGCTCCTCCACCATCCGAGTCACGTAGGTGTCGGGGTCCACGCAGAAGTCACTGGAGCCCTGGGGTGAGGGCAGGCAAGGAGGAGGGGATACCAAGCTGGGCCCGAGCCCTCCGTTCTCAGGGGCGGAGGCTGGCCCCCAGCATCTGGGTGTGGCTCGGGAAGGTGGTGCGGCTCTCTGGGGCTGGGGGTGGGGACCGACTCGCTGTGTGTGTGTGACAGGTCCCCTGCCTCTCAGGACCTCGGTGTCCCGCAGAGGAGGGCAGGGAGGTGAATGTGGCATCCCCACCCCATCCCCATGCTCCGCCAGCAGACGGGCACGCCGGCCCTCCGTCACCTACCACAGACACGGCCAGTTCCAGGCCCAGGGCGCCCCAGCTGATGATCAGGGCCAGTACCCCCAGCAAGCAGACCCTTGGGGCAGAGAGAGTCAGTTGGCAGTCTCCAGGCTGGGGTGAGGGCTGTGCCCCACGCCAGGCTGCACCCGAAGACGGGGGAGGGCGAGTCAGGGCTGACTCGGGGGATGGGTGCTACAGGTACCTCAGCCCTCCCCCACCCCAAGGGCCCTCAGACTCACCCTACCAGGATCCCCTTGGAGCTGCGGATGAGGCCGACGAGCACCAGGAGGCAGATGGCCACGTCGAGCAGCAGCAGGCCCAGGTAGCCCAGCCACCTGCAGGGACACGGCACGCCTGGGCTGGGCACGGGGCCAGTTCCAGGGTGCGAGCAGGGGTTGCTGAGCAGAGCTGGGCAAACAGCTCAGGGCCCAGAGGAGCGTCCACAGGCAGTTCTGGGTACGGAGACTGGCTTCTGACCTTGTACCAGACGTCCCCATGGGGGACTCCTGCCAGTGACCAACAGCGGCCCCAGCCCCTTCCCCAACAAGCCCTCAGGCACTGGGAGCTGGAAGCTGACTGGCCCAGAGAGGGGAGCAGGGGCCAGCGGGGGCGGGCAGGGAGGGGCGCGCACCTGTACCAGTCCCAGAGATCCACCTGCTCGGCCAGCGCCTCCAGCGACACGGCTGGGTTCCTCCAGAAAGGGATGGCCGCCACGCAGCCCAGCAGTGTCTGCAGCAGCCCCTGGAGCCGCTGGACCGCTCGCAGGGGCTCCGGCCTCGCGGCCAGCTGCCGCTCCAGGCTCTGCAGGCTGGGCTCCGCCGTGCGGTTCAGGGCGGCTGCCGTGTCCCACACCTGCTCCAGGTTGGAGAAGGCAATGAGCCGGGGCACAGACGGCTCCCGCACGCTCCTGCACGCTCCCGCACACGCCCACGTCTCGCTCTCGCACACATGCACACACACGGGTGTAGGAGCAGAAAGAGAGCCCCCCACCCAACCATGCGGCCACTTACGCGGTCCTGGACCCCTGCCACAGTACGGTTGGCGTGGCGGAGAGAGTAGGTGGCCCGATGGATGCCGTCACTGGTCTCCCCATTGCCATAGAACCCCACGGCGATACCGGCGCTGGGACAGGACGGGGCCGCGTGAGATCGCAGGCGTGGAGTCCCGGCAAGGGACTCGGCCTGCCCGGCCCCTTCCAGCCGGCCCCGCCCCGCCCCGCCCCATGCGCTCACCTGCAGACCAGCGTGGCGATGATGACGCACCAGGCGGTGCAGCAGCAGTCTGCGTCCAGGTGCTCCTCGCTCTTGCGCCGCCGGCAGCACAGCCAGAAGGAGTAGAAGAGCAGGAAGAGGAGGTCCAGGGCTAGGCAGGCCAGCGCGGTGGCCCCCAGCAGCAGCAGCGCCTGCGGGCGGGGGAGCAGGGTCGCAGCAGGCTCCCAGGCTGACGCTGCACCCAGCTCCAGGAGCGGCCAGTCCCCCGGCGCCCCCGGCCCAGGGGCCATGCGTCCCCAGCACCTGAGTGATATGCCTGCACTCACCCAGACCTGGGACCCCAGACTCAACGCCTTCGTTCCTAGACATCTGGGCACTGTCCAAGCCCCACTTGCAGGGGCCAGGAGGGCAAGACCATGGGCTCACCCCTCCTAACCCCTCCCAGGCTTCTCTGGACAGCCCTCGGCTGCCCTGGCTGCAGAGACAGCCAGCCCTCAGGGGGACCTGGAAACACCTTCCCCACATCTTAACTCTCAGCGGTGTGGCCTAGGCCTGAGCAGCCATTGTGGGGTGTAATGCCCCAGGCCTACCCACCCCAAGGCCCCCTTGGGACCAGAAGCTCAGCCAGAGGCACTGGGACTGCTGGATCACAGCCCTGGCGCCCAGAGACTGTCTCCGGGAGATGGTTGCCAGGCAGCAGATGGAGGATGGCACTCCCTGCCCTCCCAGGAGCCAGCTGGCCCCAAAGGCCTCCTGCCCGGCCCAGCACCCCGGCTGGCCCTCACACCCCAGGGCAGGGCTCTCCCTGCACCCCGGCCATAGTCCCTGGGGCTACTGTGCTGTCTGGGGGCCTCTGTCCTCCCTAAAAAGTGCAGGATGGGCGCCTTCTTGGGGGAGGCCAGGGCATCAGTGAAGCTGCAGGTGGCTGGGCCTGACAGGGCCTGACCACCCTGCTCACTGGGTGGGCGGCACAGGGAGCAGCCGCGTGCTGGCTCCAGAGGGGCCTTCACTCACCATGGTCCCAGGGGCTCATGTCAGAGGGACTCTGAGGCCAGGCACGCAGGGGTGTTCAAGGTCACACGGGGACACCAGCCAGGCCACAGCAGGGAGCCTCTGGAGGCCATCAAGGGCCTGCCAGAGAGACAGGTGCCAATCACGGGGTGAGTGCTCCTCTTAAGGTGCCCAGCATCGGCTGCAACCCCCACCCCGCCCAACGCTGCCCACAGCACACAAAAGGGAGCTTGGAAAAGCAGTCTCGCGGGTAGGCTCTGCCCGCGCATGCACAAGCTGGCACCAGGCAAGGGGCCACGGATCCTGCAGGCCCCTCCTCACAGGTCAGATGGGTCACTGCCTCCATATTGCCTACAGGCTCCTCCCCTAAACCCTCAACCAGAACCCACCGGCAGTGAGCTCCCAACCCCACGCCTTCCTGCCCGCACTCCCAGGATTCTGCAAGCCCTGTCGCCCAGCCCCAGTTCAGCCCTGCGCTGGCAGCAGCCACCCCCCCCCCAGCAGGAGGCTGCCCTCTGGTCCCCAGCAGTCCCCTGGCCAGCCTTCCGCTCCACCAACCTCACACCCCCACCCCCAGTAAGCGCACCTTCACACGTCCTCTGGAGGAAACTCTTCAGGGTGTGAGGAAGCCAGGGATCAGGGGTGCAGGGCAAGGGGCGCCCAGGCTGGGGCCCTGAGACCACCCAGCCTGGCAGCGAGGCCATGCCTACAGGGCAGTCAGGACTCATCAGAGCTTGCAGGCCCTGAGCAAGCTCAGGCGGAGCCAGGGCCACCCGCTCCCGTCCATTCTGTGATCAGCGTGGCTGGCCAAGGAAGACCCCAGCACCTGGGGCGAGGCTGGGGTGAGGGGGCACCACTCCTGTGGGAAACGTGGTAGGTGCCAGGGCCTGGCGGGCCCCCAGCAGACACAGCCCCTGTCTGGAGGAAGCAGGCACTGAGGCCTGCAGGGTGTGAGCCAGGGGCTGCAGAAAACCCACGAAGCAGGCCCAGCGGGAGCAGCAGCGCAGGTCTGCGTGGGCGCAGCCCCGTCCGGCAGGTTAGGGAAGCGCGCTCCGGGCAGAGGCCGCCGCAGCTGACCGCCCAGAGGGCGCCATGCCAAGCCCGGGCGCTCGGGAGGCGCTCCGGGATCTCCTAGGCTTTGATTTGTTGTTATTTTTTGGTTGTTGTTACTGGTTTTCTTTCTTTCCTTTTTTTGATTTCCCTTTTTAAACCACGAACCGTACTACCTTTATAATTACAACGCAAACCCAGAAACGTGTCAGTGGCTCTTTTCAGCCAGGCGTGGGAGGCGCCTGGCCCGCATCCAGCTCCGCCGCGTGAGTCCCAGCGCGCCTCCCTCCTGCAGGCCCGCTTCCCCTCCTGGGGACCGACGTGCCCACGCCCGCCCTGGCCGCCATGTGACCGGGGGAGCCGGTGGTGTGCAGTGGAGCTGCAGTCCCCAGGAGCAGAGGCTGCGGGGAGGGACGCCCTGGGTGTCGCCACCAGGAGGCCGAGGACCGCCTGCTGCTGAACGGGGTGGAGGGCTCCTGCCCAGCCAGGCGGGTGGCCAAGCCGGAGGGGCCCCAAGTGTTGGGGTCGAATGCTGCTCCGCCTGGTGCCAGGAGCTGACCTAGTCAACGCCCCCATGCCTCAGTTTCCCCGAGTAAAACAGGCAGGGCCACACTGAGGAGGGCGTGAGCTCACAGGTGTAAAGGCGGAGAGCAGCACCTCCATCGGGGAGCCCCCCAGGGTGCCACTCCCCTGCCAACTCTGCCCAGGGGCCGGGTCCCCGCTGCCAGAGTCCAGGCCACTCATGGACAAGGTGTGTGCCTCCTCATGCCCACACGCACGTTTATGCCCGTACCCGGCCACACAGGTGCACACGCTCCCTCATGCCCACACACGCACACGCACCCATGCACATGCACGTGAAGGCGTCGTCCTGAGCCCCAGCGGGCGGGCGCAGCAGCCTGCGCTGGAAGCTCTGTGAGCGTGGCCGGGCCCGGACACCTATCCCAGGCACAGCCCTGCCATGGGCCCTGCAAGCCACAGCCCGGGGGAGCACCTCCAGCGCTGGGAAGGCCCGGTCCGGGCTGTGAGAGTGAGCGGGTGTCCTGGGGCTCAGAGAGGGACACCTGGGGAGGAGGGTGACTTCCAGAGGCTTCCCTGGGGACAGCAGAGACCCCAGGGGACACAGTCTCCCCCTTAGCCCAACGCAAGGAAGCCGGTCCCTGCCCTCCTGTCCGTCTGCCCAGCTCCAGAAGGCCCTTCCTGGGTGAGGGCGCTCCGCCACTTCTGCACTGGGCTTGTCTGCCTGCAGCCCCCTGCCCCCCGAGGGGTGCTGGAAAAGGACGTTCCCTGCTCTGGGCCTGAGGCCTGCCCTACAGTGAACACTCAGAAACATGAGGCCCCTGCCCCCCACCCCAAGCTTGGACAGGACAATTTCCCCTTGGATGGAGCACACCTTAACCATGACCCCCCTGGGCTGCTGGTGGGGGCCCCCGCGTGGCCCCAGGAGGTAGGCTGCAGGGGCCGAGGCCAGGACAGACCCCCCCAGTCCCCACAAGGGTTGCCATGGGTGGGGCTGGCCCTCAGGGCTCAGGGTCCCAGGCCCCTGACCCAAACAAGCCAAGCCCACGTGGGTGCGAGGGCCAGGGCAAGGAGGGGGCGCTTGCAGCCCCGCAGCAGCCTCCCCCAGGCCCAGGGACCTGGCTTGCCCTCTGCCCTCGTCCTGAGGCCAGATTCCCAGAGAAGAATCCGTTGGCACTCCGGCGGGTGCCCCTCCCCTCCAAACCGCTTGGGGTCCCTGCTGAATGGGAAATGTTTGCTCAGCATCTGGGCTCTGACCAAATGGAATTTTCCGTCTGCGATGGAAGTGACGTCAGCACGCAGCCAGGCGCTGGGGCTCCAGTCCCTGGGGCTCCAGTCCCGACCGCGGGCCACAGACAGGGCTGGCGTCAGCGCCTGGGGCGTCGCTGCGAGGCCTCGCCTGGACACGCGTGCACCCACCCCCCAAGGCCCTGCAGCTGCCGTTTCAGCCCTGGACCACCTGGCCCCTCCCAAGACCCTGCAGCCCCTGCCATGGGGCGTGTCCACCAAGGAGGCTCGGGCCTGGCCCTGTGCCCACACGTTCCGCGGGCTGGGGACCCCCAAACCCCATCCGCTCTGGAGACAGTCGACGAGCCGGCGCTTGGGGTATGAATTCACTCCATCCAGGGCGGGCCCAGGCCCAAGTCTGAGGCCTATTGGGCGAACCAATGAAGACTCCACCTCCAACAAGCAAGAGGCGCAGGGCCAGAGACCCCGGGGAGCGGTGGGCTCCGTGTGCAGGCGGGTGGTCCCAGCAGGGTGCAGGGAGCCCCAGCTCAGCCTCAGGCCGGCTGGCTGCAGGCAGGGACCCTGGCCTCTGAGGGGAGGGCCACGCTGTGCCACCAGGTGTTAGCAACAGAAGCCCCGGCCCGGCGCTCAGCTCCACTGCAGATGGGGGAGCCCAGGCTGCGGGCCTGTCCCGGCCACCGCCCGCTGCTGGCCTGCTCCTTCGGCACGGCCTGGACGCAGGCGGCCAGCCTGTGCAACTCCCAGCGCCGGCCCAGCTGCACTGCGGTGCCTCAGGCCAGCAGGATGGGAGGGCCAGCGCGCGACCCTGGGGCAGCCCTTCCGTGTGCCACCACACAAGGCGGGTCCAGCTGGGCGTCCTGGCAGCACGTGGCCTAGAGGCCTGTGAGGGGGCGTGTCCCACGCGGTGAGCTTGGTGGAACCGCGCACAAACTGCCTGTGAAACACCTGGTCCTCCCACCACACAGCCGCTGTGCCACCCGGCAGCTGACCCTGAGAGCTGGCCGGCCCGCTCGGCCCCTCTGCAGGCCACCACGGCTGGGAGACCCTCCCAGGCACGGCAAGGGAGAGTTGGGGCCAGCAGTCCAGGGGAGACTGGGCGGGCTCTGGACGTCCTCCAGGTCACGTGGCTAGTGGGCGGGGCAGGATCTCAGCCCTGGGGATATGACTGCAGCCTGAGGCCTCACCGCTGCTGGGTCAGGGGCTCTCCCAGGGCCGGAGCCTGCAAGAAGGCCACAGCCAGCCGGCCTGCCCCCCGCCGCACGAGCCCTGCCCCATCTCATGCCAGCGCTCTCTGGGAGGCAACCTGGCCAGTTGGTAATGGGCAAGGCTCCCAAGGGGAGGCGAGTCCAAATTCCACGCTGCGAGCTCACGTGTCCACGCACTGGCCACATCTGCCTCCCTAGGGCAGGGAGGCCGAACTCAGCACACACAGGGCCCTCGGCCCAGAGCCGGCCCCCAGACACTAGCACACAGTGTCCACACTCAGCACCGGGCCTGGCCCTGGGCACTGGGGGCGTGGGACCCCCAGACACAGCTTCTGCTGGGCTGGGCAGGCGTCTGCCTGGCCCCCTGCGGTGCAGGAAGGGCAGAGGCTGTGGGAGCCGGGCAGAGCAGGAAAGGGGCAGAGGCTTCAGGGGGTGCCCCTCAGCCGCCATCGTGGGGGCAGCGGGTGCCGCAGGGCACACTGAGGCACGAGCACTCCCAGGGGGGGACAGTGAGGGCGGGCTGACCAGGTCAAAGCTGCAAGCCTGCATCCAGGAGGGCCCCTGGCAGCTGGGACCAGGCGGGGTTCAGGCCGAGCCTGATCCCTGACAGAGGAGCGAGGGCTCTGTAGGACAAGGGCGGGGCATGCGGGTGGAGTGGGGGGGGTGGGGAGACAAGGGCCTCTCCAGCACCTCCAGGGTTGGCCTCTCCAGCCCTGGCGCTGAAAAAAGGCCCTTCTCCAGGGGAAGAGGCCGGGCGGGGGCATCCAGGAGGCTAGCCGGACCCCACACCCAGGCGCCATCTAGAAACCCATCAAAGTCCTGGCTAGAGCTCTGGCCTGGGGAGGAACGGGGGGTCTCCCGCTGGGAAGGCCGCACGCTACCTGGGACTGCCTACTCCCCCAGGGTCTGGGCCTGAGCGCCCTGGCAGTCAAGCTGTATCCATGGCCTTGTGGGTCCCGAGACCACCCGGGGCAGAGGTGGCCCCTCCTCCAGGCCAGGGGCGTGGGGCTAGTAGGACCCCCAGGGGCCCCCGCACTGACATAACGGAGGCAGGGCCAGAGCCAGCCCAGGCCTCCTGGGGAAAGTTCTGGAAAAGGGCCCCCTCACCTCCTGGGCCGAGCTGGGTGGGAGCTGAGCTGCCTGTGCGGCAACCCCACCCCCAGCACACTCGCTGTGGCTCCCACACGCTGGCCAGAAATTAAAAACAGATTTTCCACCAGACCAGGCTTGGGTTTCACAAATTCCAGGATGGTGAGCTCGTGGCCGTGCCGGGAGCGCGGGAGGGGCCCAGCTTTCGGTCCGAGCCCCCCGACCTGGTCCAAGGTCCAGGCTGCCAGCGGCACCTCCCTTCCTCACAGCACGGCCCACGCCTGGGGACTGGCAGGAAGGAGGTCAGGCTTGGGCTGAAGCCGCCGAGAGATGCCCAGCTCAGGACTCCCCCCACAAGCACCCTAGGCCTGGGGCCACGTGCAGGGGGCCCCACGTGCAGGGGGCCGAGGCCCCGCCCTCACCCCGCCCGCAGAGGCGACACCGAAGAACCTGGCGGCGCTGCTGCCCTCCTCTATTTCGGTCCCGGCGCCCGAACGCTCCCAGCGTGACACCCAGAGACTCCGCGCTCTCCGCCAGTCGGCCTGCGGGCGCCGGCCTCAGATGCAGACGGGCGGGCGCACCAGCGGGGCCGACAGGAGCCCTGCCCCCCCAGGGGCGCCCGCAGTGGTCAGGACCCAGGTCAGGGCAGAGCAGGGGAGCCTGGGGGTGGCCCCGTGGCTGGCGCTCAGAGGCAGACAGAAGGGGTCACGCGGGCTCTGGGCAGCCTGGCCTCACCCCGCGCCCTCAGCCGACAGGGGACATGCCTAGCCACGAGGGGGCTTGTGGACAAAACCAAGCCCCATGAGGCATCTGCCCTCCGGAGCCCACCGGCCCCAGGAAAGGCTAGGGCACATGGGTGGGCACGCAGAGCCCAGGCCTCAAGTAGGGTGGGTGCAACGGGGCCAGGGGAGGGGGGTCATTAGGGCCCCACTCAGCCCATCCGCTCCCCCAGGCCTGGCCCAGGCGGTCACCCCACGCTCCCCTCGCCCTGTTCCCTGAGGGCACACCTCACACCAGACGCTTGCCTGGCTCTGGGCAAGGACTAGAGCAGCTCATGGGCAGCTGGCACCAGACACAGGCCTGGTCCTGCCTCGGACTCTGGGCTGGAGGCCGGGGGGCTGGCTGCAGCCTTCGCAGCTGTGCCTGGGCCCTCGGGAGCCCCGCTGAGCAGGCCGCAGACGCAGCTCTGGGGGGCGTGGCCGTCCGCTTCTGCAGCAGGGACCCCGGGGCAGGCCAGGGCCCTCGGTTCGGGGGTGTCCTCCAGCAGTGAGGGGCTCCCCACACTGGGCACCAGTGCCTGGGGTGCGTCATCCGAGCCTCGCCGCGCTGGGCAGGAGCCCTACTGTGTGTCAGCCCTCACCCCCCAGTACCCGGGGAAGCCCCCGAGGGCTATGGGTGCGCCCGCGCAGCACAGGGCTGGGGCAGCTCCCCGCAAACCCGGGAGATGGCATGGGCACAGCGGGGCTCTCCTAGGGTCCTGCTGTTCCCACCCCCGCCCTCGGTCACGTGCCCCCAATTCCTCGGGGGTCACACGGGGAGCTTTCCACATCTGTCACCCAGTCCCTGGGCCGCAGATTCGGTTCCTCTTCCCCAGCCAAGGGCTCGGCAGAGCGCCCGAGGCCAGTGGGGGTCTGGTCCCATCTGCCCCTGAGTCCTCCTGACCTGGCATCAGTGGAGGGACCCAGGGAGCCGCCCGACCAGCCTCGGACCCACACACAGGGCTGTGTCCACAGGCAGGGGAGTGCCGGGCCGGAGCTGGAGGCTGCCTGGGGCTCCCTGCTTCTGATGCCGGCTGGCCAGCAGCCTCAGTTTCGCTTCTGCAGGGGGAATGGGGTCCACCTCAGGGAGGCCGTGTGGCTTCCCAGAAATGTGCTTCCGACACACAGCCTAAGTCTCTCAGAGCCACGGACACCTGGCTAGAGCCCGACCCAGCGCCCCTGGTCAGAGCCAAGACGGCTGCCTGCCCTCCCTCCACGTCCCCGAGGCCGAGCAGGACAGTGCTGGGGACAGAACCAGGAGCCCCGAAAGGCCCAAAGACGGGGCCCGGCGGAGCAGACCCCAACCCTGACCCACAGCACACCAGGCCCCTCAGCAGGCGTGGATCTGGGCAGAGGCAGCCGCCCCTCCCAGCACCGTGACCCTGGCCAAGAGGCGCACAGAGTCGGTTTCACCCAGCAGGGGTTTCTGGGCTCCCCCACCAGTGCGAGGGCCCTGCACCCCCAAAGCCCAGCACAGACGCTGCCCACACAGGGGGCACTCAGCTTCCACACCGCCCCTCGGCGCTGTTCCTTTGGGGATGTTTCTGGCACTTGCAGCCTCGGAATCCTGACCTGAGAGGTGTGTGGCATGCTGGGCAAGCTAAGAACCCAGGACCAAGGACGTGGCCCCCAGGCTCGATGCTGAAGAGCAGGTGACGACTTCTAGTCTCAGGCGGCACCCCCCCCCCGGGTTTAAGGCAGGGACTTCTTCCCTGTCTCCACACTCTTTCCTAGTCTCCAAATGTTCCACAAAGGTGTCTTGCTTTCATACGCTAGAAGAGAGGCGAGAGACGCAGATTCTAACCAAAGCAAATTTCCTTCTGAACGTGGGGACGACGCAGAGGGCCAGCCTCACCTGCGGGCACGCGCAGACCCCACTTGAGCCAGGAATAAAGCCAGGTGCTGTGGTCTGTGAGAGGAGACCATCCGCCCCAGTGGGGCCCAAGTGGCCCTCCAGGCTGGGCTCACCATCCCCCCACCACCCGGGCACAGGGAACTCCAGCTCAGGGGCAGCACTTCCAGACCAGAGGGACGCCCTTGTTCTGGGCTGAGGCCCAGGCTCCTCTCTGCTTCGGGGACTTTGCGTGTGCCTAGGACACTCCTCCCCACGGTCTCAGCCACCTCAGGCTCATCTGCAGGGTCTCAACAGGAACATCCAGGCACTCAGGGCTTTAACAGGTAGACGGGCCCCACACACCGGGCTGCCCTGGAAGGTGAGCTGGTGTGCCCACTGCATACCACACTCCAGGTGAGCCCTCACCCTCTGGGCATTCCAGGAGAGGGAGCGCCTCCTACAGGAAGCGTTCCCTGACTGCCAGGCTTCCGCGGGCCTAGTTGACCGATCACAGCGCCACCCCACCAGGCTGCACGGTTCTCCAGCTCACACCTTCGAGCCTCTCCTGAACTAGCAGAGGCAGTGAGCAAGGAGAGGGACAGAGGGCAGAGAGTGGGTTTGAACTCTACCTCAGGACACAGCAGGTGTGGGAGGCTTGGGAGGGAGGGGCTGGGAAGGGCTGGTAGGGGTTATGGGGGCAGTTCCCCCCACGTGGAACCCAGAAAGAAAGAAGAAAGTGAGGTCGCTCAGTTGTGTCGATTCTGCGACCCCATGGACTGCAGCCTACCAGGCTCCTCCCTCCACGGGATTCTCTAGGCAAGAGTACTGGAGCGGATTGCCATTTCCTTCTCCAGGGGATCTTCCCAACCCAGGGACTGAACGGGTCTCCCGCGTTGTAGACAGACGCTTTACGGTCTGAGCCGCCAAAGGGAGCCCAGAGAAGAGGTTCAACCCGCCCCAGTGGGTCTACCTTCACACAGGTGGGAAGCTACAGAGCTGGGGCCCAGGCCTGGCACCCCAGCCAGGCACCCCCACTCGAGTGTGCAGAGAAGGCAGGCTCAGAGATCACACCCCCCGACCGCCTGCAGCCCTGGCCTTCACTGTGGACTCCGGATTGGCCTCAGGCCACTCCAGGTCACAGGCGGCGCAACTACCAGGAGGCTTCCTCCTTCCTCAGGGTGGAGTCCTCCCCTGCAGCCCCCCACCAGCTGCCCTGGGGTTTGGGGAGTCCTGGCACCCTGCCAATAGCCCAGCCCCCAGGGAGTCAGTCCAGCAGCCAGGCAGGCGGGGGGTGTGGAGTGGAGCAGCACAGAGCAGACCCCGGAGTCCCTTCTGCCCACTCCCAGAGCCTGCCAGCCCACCTGTCCCAACAGTCCCCAGAGAACGCACCCTCCTGCAATCTGTCCACTCGGCAAACGTCATGAGCCCCCAAGAGGCAGATGGATGGGCCAGGGAGTCCCTCCTCTCTGGGATGGAGGCCTTGGGAACACGGGAGCCCAAGACCCTCAGTCCCCAAAGTAGCCGCAAGATTTTAGGGTGCAAAATCCAGTCCGTGGTGTTACAGAGGGTCCAAGCCCCCAGCACAGGGCCAGTCGGGGCTCTGAGAGCGCCTGTAACGGCTCTCATCAGCGTTTCATCCCTTAGCACATCCGCTGCAGGGCCAGCCGTGGGGGACTCAGGAAGCCCCCGCCCCACAAGGCTGCTGCTGGCTCCTCGAGGGGCAGGAACAAGAGGCCTGAGGCAGGATTCTGGTCCACCGCCCACTCACCACTCACAAGAGCTGACTCACCAGAAAGGACCCTGATGCTGGCAAAGGCGGAGGGCATGGGGAGGAGGGGGCGGCAGAGGACGAGACAGTTGGATGGCCTCACTGACTCACTGGACATGGGTGTGGCAAACTCCGGGAGATGGGGAAGGACGGGGAAGCCTGTGCAGTCCATGGGGTCCCAGAGTCGGACACGACTGAGCGACCGGACAACAACCTGCTCACTGGGTGATTCCGGGCCAAACTCCTTATTAAGCCTCACAATGGAACAGCTGTGCTCACCTTCCAGGCTTGTACCAGAAAAGGTCAGTGATAGCCCGGTGAGCACCCCCACACAGGGCTTGGCCCCTGGGGTTTCCAGCGGATTTCACCGGGCTCCCAGCAGCGGCTGGCTGGCAGAGGAAACAGCAGAGCACACGGGCTGGCCTCCCCAGGCCACGCCACCCCTGCTCCTGCCTCAGGCCCCACCTTCCCCTGGATGGCCTCAGCAGCAGAGGCCCCTCTCTGCACAGCGAGAAGAGGACGCCCGGCCCCTGCAGCCCAGGTGGGCGCCAGGCACAGACGGGCCCCCAGGCTGAGTGGGGCGCCCCAAGTTAGGAGGATGAGGGGTTCCCCGTCCACCAGTGGGACGAGGGCAGCTGTCCCCGCACAGCTAGGAGTGCTCCACCAGGGGAGGCAGGGGGCGGCCCCAGGCGGTGGCCCTCGCCAGACCATCACCCACCTGCCCAGGAGGAGAGCTCCGTGGGTGGCACAGCTGGTACAGAGCGGGAGCGTGGGGCCCTCACATCCCTCCCAACCCTGTAAAGGAGGCGCCCCCGCCCGGATCTCAGGATGGCACGGGAGGGCAGGGGCAGGCCGCATGCCCAGGCCCAGCTCGCTCCACAGCCCTGAGCCGGCGGTGAGGTGGCGGGGGATGGAGACAGGCTGGTTTCCACACCGTGAATTATTCAGTGGTTAATTCTGCTCCTTGCAGAGGAGGCGGGAGAGAGTGAGTCAGAGCCCGCCCACAGAGGGGCAGGAACAGCGCTCTCTGAGGAGCTGGGGCAGCCGTGATCCTCTCAGGGGCAAAGGGCCCTGCAGGAGGTCAGGCTCAGTGGGGGTCGGGGTTGGGGGGGGAGGACCAGCCACCACATGGATGCCTCCACTGGCCAGAGGCATCGGCCTCTCGCTCACTTCCCATTGCAGATCCAGGCAACTCAGGGGGCACTCCTAGGAGGGATGGCGGGCAGGTCAGCCAGGGTTGGCAGCATGTGCCGGCGGCAGCCCACGGGCCAGCGGGAAAGCTGTGTGGGTCACACACCCCGGGTGCTCCTGGAGCTTCAGGACTGACAAACGGCAGAGAACTTCCTAAAGTAAGGTACACTGTCCTGCTCAGCGGCAGCAGAGCCTCGGGGGCAGGTGTGGCAGTCAGCCCAGGGGGGGCTCCGGGGATGCACAGGAGTGGCGTCGCCCCACCCTGGTCAGCCCCCTGGGCTGGCCTTCTGCAACACGGGCTCCAGTTTTGTAAGAATGCTGCTGCCTTGGACATGCCCCGGCCAATCCCTCGCCCCCTTTCTGATCTGCTTAGAAACAGATAAGCAGGGCTGGGGAGCCAAGCACCAGGTAAGCGCTGCGTGTGGGGCGGCGGGCCCCCTGCAGAGCTGGGGTGCTTCGGGGCGAGGGAGGCCGTGAGGACAGAGCTGGACGCCCGGGCTGTCTTGCGAGCAAAGCCGCCACCCCCCCCACTGACCCTAGGGCTCTGCATTCATCACCAAAGAGGAACTCAGACATGCTCTGGGTGGCCAGGCACCCCGGCCACTGGCCTGTGGAATCCGGATCCCCAGGCAGGAAGGAAGTGCCCACAGCCTGGTGCCCTGGCCCGCACTCAATGGCAGTGGCACAGTGGGGCTTGGCACGACCCCAGACCTAGGGCTCCACTGGTAGGCCTGGTTCCTCAGGGAGAGGGCTGCAAAGGGTCCGTGCCCACCCCCACCCCACAAGGTCTGCCCAGACTCAGCCCCTTCCCAGCCTCCCAGACGGAGGCCCATCTTTTGTCCCTGTGCCCAGGCCTCCCCCCGTCCCTTCCTCAGGGCCACAGGCAGTCGGATCCGGGAAGGCACTGTGTGTACACTTCATAGCTTGGTCCAGACAGGGGGTCGTTACCAGCCAGGGAGGACTGGCATCCACGCAGACCACTCACCCACTGAAATTCTGGCAGTGAGTGGCATTTCCCGGCTGGGGCTGAGGGGGCCAGGACTCCCTCCTGGCTGCACCACTGCTCTCAGGCATGGACGTGGTCTAGAGCCCTGGGTCCTCTGGGTCGGGGGCTCTGCGGGCAACACCCACCGACTGCCCCTGCTCAGGGGCCTGGGGACACACTGACAGCAGGCAAAGGGGTCTCCATGGGGGGAGGGAGGCAGCGCCTCCTACCCCAGCCAGGAGGGAGGGGCTTAGCGACTCCAAACGAGAAGGCTGGAATCGGCAAGAGGGCTGTGGACCCTCCATGCGGGCTGGTGGGTGGTCCCCTTAGATTCTCCAGCAGGGGAACCCCGTGACCAGGAGGAGACTCTCCAGAAGAACGGGGTGCTGTGCCCCACAAGGAGGTGTGGGCCATAATCCTGGATGCAGGATCGGGGGTAGCCTTTAGACCCTAAAGGAGGTGGGAACATGACCCTCGGGGGGAAAGGGGCCCAGGGTCTGCGGAGGAGGAGGGGGCCGTGACCGCCGGTAGGTGACAGGAAGCCTTTAGACCTTGCAGAAAGCGAGGGCCGTGACCCTGGGAAGGGGGATCGTGACCCGCGGGGAGGGGGGCCGGGACCCTCGGCACTGAGGGGCCGTGACCCGGGACCGGACCCCGCGACCCAGGGAGCCCGCGTCACCTGCTGGTAGTCGGTGTCCTCGGGCCGGAACTGGCTGCTGGTGGCCTCCCAGTGCAGGTCGAAGTGGGGCAGCCGGTGCAGGAGGCTACCCACCAGGGCGCCGCGTAGCTGACCCCGGCCATGGCGGGCCGGCCGCGGGGGTGCGCGGCCGTCGCGGGGCTCCCTAGCTGGCGTGGGGAACGGCGATCAGGGGCCCGCCGACCCCGGCCTGGCCGCCCGCATCGCCCGCGCGCTCCTGGGCCTGGCCCGGCCCGGCTCGGCCCGGCTCGGCCCGGCTCGGCTGCGCTCGGCTCCGCTCGGCCGCCCGCGCCCGCCGCCTCTTTGTTCGCCGCCGCCGCCGCCGCCGCCGCCGCCGCCGCCGCCTCCGCGCGCCCCCGCCCACCGCCCGCCCGGGCCCGCCCCCGCACCGCCATTGGCCCATCGCCCGCCGGCCACGCCTCCCGCTCGCCCTCTGCGCGCCCCGCCCCCGGGCTGCCATTGGCCGTTTGGGCGAGGCCCCGCCCACTCGGTACTCCCGCCCCACCCGCCGCGGGGCCCCGGACGGGGAAGGCGGTCTGCACAAGCAATCCCGGCCGCCGTCCCTCCGTCTGTCGCACGTGGAGCGGCGCCTCGCCCGGGCGCGCGCCCGATGGTGGGACCAGTGCACGTTCATAGCCGGCTGCGACGCCGGGCAGCGGGCCCAGGGGCCTGTCTGCGTGGTTTGGTGACCTGCAGCCGTGTGATCTTGTCACTTAACCTCTTTGTCCATCAGTGTCTGTAAATAGGGAATATGTAAAAGGCTCAGAGCATCAGAGTGTGATCCAGTCAGAGTAAGTGGCCGCGTGAGGGGAGCGGGTAAATTCACTTCCTACCGGGCCTGCCTTTGGGGACAGTTGGGTCTTTTGTCAAGACCTAGGAGAAAGACAGCGCCCTATCCTGGTATCCTTCAGCCTGGGAATGCAGGCAGCTGCCAGGGAGGGCTGAGCATGGACTTTGAAGCCACACACACAGCCACACTTCAGAGGACGTCGTCATGCCTGTTACTGAGACAGGGACCTCCTAACAGACAGGGGGGCCCGGAAGCGCGGCAGCCCCAGGCCCTGCCCACCCCTCTCTGTGTACCCCGGGGGCAACAGGTGCTTCCCCTTGGCTCTGGCTTGTCACCACCTTAGGGCACCACTTCTGGACCTGCTGCGTTCTGAGAAACAGGTTTCCACACCCGGGACTCTGCTGTCTGCCATGCTTGGGCTCAGCCGACCCTGCAGCTGGGCTGGGTTGTTGCAGGCAAGGACAGTTCCGGGCAGTGGCTTCCCAAGGGGCCTGTCTGTCTGCTCACCTGACCGCCCTGACTGGCCCGCTTTCCTGTGATAAGTCTGGGAGCCCCCGGGGGCCTCCTGCAAAGCTTTGGCTGCTGCTCTCCGGTAATTCACGGTCGCCACCCAACTGAGGAGCAACAGCTGCTCCGAAAGAAGGCCACATTCTCCATCCTTAAAGGGTCTGATTCTAGTTCCTCTTATTAGCAGCGGGTCACATGGCCACAGAACCCTGACTCCACTGTGATTCCCAAGCTCCCAGACCAGTTAGCAGGCCTACCAGGGTCCCCATGTGGAGGCACAGGTCCCTGAGTTCCTTTCTTTTTAAAAAAGATATGTTTATTTATTTGGTTGCACCAGGTTTTAGTTGCATGCGTGGGATCTAGTTCTCTGACCAGGAGTGGAACCCAGGCCCCTTCACTGGGAGCAGGGAGTACCCCTCACACACACACAGAGTTCTGCCTTCTAGGAAACATCACAAAATTATGCATTTTTCTCTGGTAGTGTCAGAAAACCAGACCCAAACATTGTATAAATGATAACTTGGGTGTGTGGGGTTGAATTCTGTACCCCACAAAAGATACCTCTAAGTCCCACCTCTTGGTGCCTGTAACTGCGATCTTAGCTGGAAGTGGGGTCATAGCAGATGTGATCGAGGTCAGATGAAGTTGGATGAGATTACAGAGGGCCCTCCTCCAATGACAGTGTCCTTATTAGAGGAAAACTGAACACACCTCAGAGACACAGAGATGCGCAGAGAGCACCATGTGAAGGTGGAGGCAGCGATGGGTGACGCGCTCACAAGCCAAGGGACCCCAAGGACTCTGGTGCCACCGGAAGCTGGGGGAGAGGGCGGGGCAGGTCACTCTCAGCCTCAGGAGCCAAGCCTTCAGTGTCACGAGGAACTGTGACACGGAGCTCAGACTTCAGCCTCCAGAACTGAGCGACAAGCCCTTTCTGTGGATTAGGCTGCCCAGCGTGTGGTCCTGTCACAGCAGCCACAGCAAGCGCACACACCAGGCTGTTCAGAGCTTCCGGTGGGCAGGCACTCCAGGTCTCTGGTTGCACAGAATGGCAGAGGGGCTGTCACTGATTAATACTGACAATGGACTTGGTGCATGAACCCTCTCCCCAAGGGGATCCATGGAGGAGGAATGATCAAGGAGGTCCAGGGTAGAGAGAAGGAGGGACCCACAACACGCAGTTCTGGGAAAGCACTGCCAAGGCCTCTCCTAGTGGAGCCGGAGCCTGGGACTCAGGTTCAGACCTCCTCAAAACAGGAGGTCCGGTGTTGCTGAGAAAGCCCCCCTGGAATTGAAACTGTGCTTTCCTGGGAGGCTAAGTAGGCTCCAGGGGCTCTGGGGTCTGGCGCTTGCAGCTATGGGATCCCAGCATCTTTACTCCCATCCTTGATCTGCAAAACAGGCAGCCAGCAGGGCGAGGGCTAGAGAATTCCAGGTGGCAAGGGGAGGCCACAGGGGAGACTCCTCACCCTCCCTTTGCCTGGTGCTCACTGGCTGGAGCTGCTGTGGTTTTTCTGCCTGTCCTGGGACCCCTGCAACTGGAGACTGACTTTAACCCCACTCTACAGATGGGGCAACTGAGACCCGGGCCCCACCATTGCTCGGGAGAGTACAAGAATCACCACCCACTCAAGGAACCAGGGTTCAGCCTCATGCTGTCGGCCACAGACTAGATGACCTGAAATGGGGCTCCAGTGGCCTGAGAAGTCAGAGAGGACTTGGGGTACAGAGCTGGCCGCTGGCCAGGGCGCCCAGGGACATGCCTTCAATGACCTTGCCATGTGACTCAGGAGGAGGCCGCCGATGGGGAAGCCACTGGCCTTTACCTGGCCACGGAAGCAGTCCAGGCCGCAATACGGAGCCACGGCCTCCAAGCCACTCCACCATGGGGACCTGGAGCTGGGGAGCCCGGAAGAACTCAGCAGGACCAGGCGTGCTCCAGCAGGAAGGACCAGCTGAGCCACGCTGAGCGCCTGCACCCACGACCTCCTCTGGCCCCCAGCCAGGTTCTCACATCATAGAGCGGGTGGTGAGGGGGTTTTCAAGGCTCAGAAATGAAGACACTTGCCCCCTGTGGACACATCAAGTGGCAGACAGATGGGCCTCAGTTTCCTTTATGTGAAATGGGACTAAAAGTGGCCCTGCTTCCTGGGAGGCCGTGTAGTCCAGGCTGTGTGCGCCCAGCTCCCAGGAGGCTCATCTTCGGACGCTGCTCTTTTCTTGCTCTCTGTCAGGTCTTCTCGGCTCCAAAGTCCAAGTCATCTCCTTTCTTTTCTTTTAAAATTAACTACCTCCTATTCTAAGGCACAGGTCCTCGGAAAGTGAAAGCCACTCAGTTTGGTCCGACTGTTTATGACTCCAGGCCAGAATACTGGAGTGGGTAGCTGTTCCCTTCTCCAGTGGGTCTTCCGGATCCAGGGTCTCCTGTGTTGCAGGCAGATTCTTCACCAACTGAGCTACTAGGGAAGACCCGAGGTCCTCTGAGCCCCAGGCTTTTCATGGCTAAAGTGGGTAGAGAGTCCTGCTCGGCTCACGGGACGTGAGGCATATATAAAGTATTAACGTGACACCGTAGCCCCGCCCTATTCGCCACAGCTGAAAGGTGAGAGCAAGCCAGATGCCTGTCCGCTGGTGCAGGGATCAGCAGAAAGCCCCGCCAGGGGTGGAATGTGACTCACCAGAGGCAGGCTCGGAGCACTGGTAGCTGGTACAGCACTGCAAACAGCATGGTCAGTGAAAGAAACCAGAGCAAAACTTTGGAATCCTGGAGCTGGCTGCAGGATTCTACTCAACCCGAGAGATCCAGGATAGGCAGGTCACCGAGGCGGGAGGAGCAGGAGCTGTTGCCAGGGGCTGGGGGGAAGGAGTGGGGAAGGCCAGGGGCTTCTTTTCGGGGCGACAAAAAGTTTTGGAAATACACAGTGATGGTTGCATAACATGGTGCAAACTCAGCGACGCTGAACCGACACTGAAGCATGCTTGAGACGGTTCTGTGTGCGCTGCCGCAGCGCAGGCAGCTCCATGTGAGGCCTCACTCAGTGGCCCCTGGCCAGTCTCTCCTTCCCTCAGCCCCCCACCCTCCTGAGCCCCTCCCTCTTGGCTGCCCCCTCCTCCCCTCCCCTCCCCCTGCCTGGGAAGTGGGGCTTGTGAGGGAAGCCTGCGGTGAGAAAGTCTGCACGGAGAGCACTCTGAGGGCTGAGCTGCTCGGAAGCGCTGGGTAGGCGCATCCGGAGCTGAGGAGGAGGCCGGCCCGGCCAGAAGCTCCCCAGGGTCTGTCTCCCAGGCCAGGAAAGTGGCAGGGTTGAGGCTCTTGAGCGGTTTGTCCCAAGACCTGGAGGCACCGGGAGAAAGGCCAGGCAGGGGCTGGGTCCCCAGACGCCGGGGCGGAAGCCAGAACAATGGAATCCCCTGCGTTTGGAGCCCGTCCAGCCGTCCAGCACGGTTCATATTTTCCATGAGAGCAGGCGGGGAGCGGAGAGAGTGCGAGGCCGGGTTTCCCCAGCCCCCGCCCGGACGCCCGGCCAGCCCAGCGCCTGGTCTCCACGGTCCGCTGGCCGCAGCAGAGCCGCAGAGCGCTGCCGTCAAGCTGGCTGCGGCGGAGGTGCCCTGTGGCTCTGGAGGCTGGGAAAGGCCGCAGAGCCAGCCCGCCAGCCAGCCCCGGCAGAACGACA
This sequence comes from Madoqua kirkii, assembly GCA_006408675.1. Lineage (NCBI taxonomy): Eukaryota > Metazoa > Chordata > Mammalia > Artiodactyla > Bovidae > Madoqua > Madoqua kirkii. The sequence continues at coordinate 11,277 of SJYC01124245.1, read as the reverse complement.
GGTGCACACCTCAGATTTGCCCAGCACCCCCCAGCCAGCCGCCTGGCTTATCCAGAGGGCCTCTGGGAGCCAGGAGATCAGCAAGGGTGGCCTCAGAGCGGCCAGGGATGCTGTGCGAGGCCCGGCCCAGCCCCACCACGGTCTCTTGCTCAGCGCCTATTTACTCTTGCTCCACACACAGTACTCACAAGGCTGGTCTCTGCGGCCCAAGCCCAAGGCAGACTGGAAGCAGCTCCTGGGGGGGAGGTAGCCCCGGAGCGACATGAGGGGACTGGTGCCCGGTGAAAAGGGCTTGCAGAGGCCCCTCCCCAGGGTGGGCCTCTCATCCTCACCCTCCCGCCCGCAGAGTCGCGGGCCTGGGCTCGTTCCAGGCTCTGCCCACCCACTCGGAGCCCTTGGGGAGGCCCTGTCGCCTTCAGGGGCTCCGAGCTCCGCAAGCCCAGCTTCCTCATCTTGCCACTGCGAGGCTCAGGCTCCAAGCCACAGCCTTGACCCAGGAAGAATGCAGGAGCTGCATTCAGGAGCCCTCCTTACTCGAAGGAAAGGCTGACTGTGCACGCACACACGCATTTGTACAAACACCCGCGTGCCCAGAGTCTCACTGAATTCTTGTAGGAGGCAGATGGCCCCCCTCTCTGTTTAAAGAGAGGGAAAGAGAGACGTGGTGCAGAGACAAGATGGAGCCCTCTGTCCCTTTTTATTTCTGGTTTAATTCTCTCCAGTGCAGCCCACTGAGAGATGGATCTCTAAAAGGCAGAGGTGCTGGTTACCTTAGGGGGGCTCAGTGGTAAAGCATCTGCCTGCCAATGCAAGAGACGTGGGTTCGATCCCTGGGGCAGGAAGCTCCCCTGGAGGAGGAAATGGCAGCCCACTCCAGTACTCCTGCCTGGAGAATCCCATGGACAGAGGAGCCTGGCGGGCTGCAGTCCACGGGGTCACAGAATCAGACCCTCCTGAGCAGCTGAGCACCGCACGTGGGCGGCCTGCTGCTAGCAGCCAGCGCTGTATCTGTTCTCCGCGCTGGAGGCAGCCTGGGCCCGGCTGGGAGGCCGTGTCCCCCGGAGCCCCGGGTGCTCCTGGGCTGCGTGCTCGGCCGGCCTCCTTCCGGCGGAAGGTGGCGCTGACTCAGCGGTTCCCACGGCTCCAGCGGGCGACCTCGGGAGGCCTGGTCTGCTCGTGTCCACCTTCATGATGCTCCGTTGGCCAAAGCCAGTCCCAGTGCCGAGGGGCGGTCAGGACAGGGCGAGCCGGACAGATGGGGGTGTGGGTGCAGGGCCACGGCTAAGACGGTCTGGATCCCGAGGACTCTTCACAATGGGGAAGGACTTCGCCAAGTCCTGCTGCTCTGCAGGACGGTCCTCGGTCGGCTGGTATGTTCCGCTCCCCACTGGGGGCCTCAGGGAGCAGCTGGGAGCTGGGGGTCTGGAGGCTGAGGCTCCTGGCAGCCCCCCACACTTCCCTCCCTCTCCAGGAGTAAGGGGGGCTCTCTGCCACCCCACCCCCACCTCACGGGCTGGGATCCAGCAGGAAAACGGACTGCGCCTCACGAGGCCCTGGACTTTGGAAGTAGCCCAGCAGGGCGGGCGGGCAGAACCGGAGTTCACCGCCCCCACCCCAGGTCCCCACCCCTGCCTGGGGCCCTGGGCGGGCTGACCACACTTCCCCATCCAAACCCCGCCAGCTGCTCCCAGCCTGGTGACACTCTCCCCTCTCCAAGAGCAGAGACCCTTCCACGGCTGCAGAAGTCTGTCGCTCTCCGGGGGTCCCAGGGCCCCGCTGGAAGGGGCTGTTCAGAGCTTGGCCCAGTCTCCTCCTCTCCCTGTAACCTGGGTCCCCCCCACCCGCCTCCAGGGACCAGCTGAAGTCACTGGTGGGGGGAGGGCTGCCCCACGGATGGCAGGTCCTGCCTTGCCTGCTAGACAGAGGCCACTGGCTTCCATGTTGTGGGGAGGGGGGCGGGGATCTGGGTTCCCAGATTCAAAGCTGGGCCAGACAGAGCTTTTTCTCTCACACATGGGGAAGCCTGTTTCTCTGCCAGGGTGGGGCCTGGGGGCTCACGGTGAGCCAGTCTCCTCCCACGTCCCCAGGACGAGTGCCTCTCCTGGGGAGCCCTGGAGGCCGCCTGCTCCCCAGGGACATGTAACCCCAGCCTGGGCTCAGGGGAGGAGGCCCCCCACCGTTCCAGCCACCAAGAGCTCGGACAGGAGGGGCGCTCATCCACGTGCCGGGAGGGTCCTCCACCGCCGGGTCCCTGTGGAGGGTGGGGCTGTGCCCGTCTCTCGTGGGCCCTCCCTGGCTCATGGAGCCTCAGAACCAAAGTCGCCCACACCTGCCCCTCCTGCCCCATCCCTCCTGGAGGGCCTGGTGGGCGGCGTCAGGCAAGGAGCAAGGCCACAGCTTCCACGATGATACCCTGTCCCAGGATGACCACACAGAGTGGGATGGGACGTGTCCGGGATAGGTGCTCTGGGCGTGTGTCCAGAATCGACACCATCAAGGCCTCAGAGAGCAACCCTGGCCGGCACAGGCCCGAGCACGGCCACCCAGACACAGCACCTCCAGCAGCGCCTGTGCCCCGACCTCCGGACGGCTGGTGAAGCTGTCCTGACTCAGTGAGGACCAGTACCGGGACACCCAGGGCGCCAGGCATGCCATGTGGAGCGGCCGGAGGACGCGTCCTTGCTATTCGGAGCCTGATAAAACGCGGTCCACTGGAGCAGGGAATGGCAAAGCACTCCGGTATTCTTGCCTTGAGAACTCCAGGAGAATCCCTTCTTACAGATGGGGTAGCTGGGCACCCCCAGGTCACTGGGCAGGATGGCCGGGACCCTCGGCTGGGGGCCTTCTGCCTGTGGGCTCAGCGGCCCCTTCCTCCGCAGACACCCCAGCTGGTTCTGCGGCGTGGGTGGGGGACGGGGCAGAGCTGGGGTCCCAGCGGGCGTCCTGCTTGCTGCCCAGGGCCTCCCCTGCCCTTTGGGCTCACTCCACTCATAGACGCGCCCACCCTCCTGCTCCCCGGGGCCCCCATCGGAGGCCATCCCCTGCCCCGGGCCCCTGGGATGTCCTGAGCACTCTCTTCCCTGCGGGGGCAGCCAAGGGGGCAGCTCCACTGGGCGCCAGTGGCCAAGGCTAGGGGGCGGGCAGCATTCACAGGCTGCTCAGCAGCCCCTGGGGCCATCGTGCGCCTTCCCAGCAGCCAGCCATCCGTCCACCTTCTGAAATGCAAATCCAGCCCCGTTGTTCTGCCAACAGCCCTTCCCCGTTCCCACGGCTCCCAGTTCCCAGGGAGCAGGCTGAACTCTTCAGGAAACATGCCAGCCGCCCCCCTCCACCCCGCCATCTCGGCCTCTGGTGGCCTCCGCTGCTCCAGCTGCCCCCTGCCAGTTCTGTCTCCGGGGTGGGGGGTGGGCACAGGCTGATGGTTCCCTCAGCAGGAAGACGCCCTCCCCACCTGCTCGGCCTCAGCCCCTCGCTTCCTCTTCCGGGTGTGGGTTGTGTGTTGGGGCGGGTACAGCATGTTACTGACCCTCTGGCCACTGCCCCGCCACCCTGCTGAGGAGGGCTCAGCCAGAGTCCTTCTGACCTGGAGCCTGGCACCTGGGCAGGTGAGCGTTGGGCGGGGAATGGGGGGTATCCCAGCCCCCCCAGAGCTCAGCCCGGGTGAGAGGCAGACTCGCCCGCAGATGAAATCCACCGTGATGCACAAAGCGCCTTCCTCCCCCAGCGCCCAGCACGCCGCAAACGTGCAGGAAATCTTAACTCCCGGGGAGTGAACTCGTTTCGTGAGAGCACAAAGGAGGGAGGGCCTGATCCCTGAGAGCTTCTCAGCAGTGCGGGCTGGCTTGTTGGAGAGCACATTCCTGGCTGGGAAACAATCCATGTGAGGGGCTGGCTGAAGGCGGGACGGGCCTCATGTTTCTGGAAAGGGCGGGGAGTGGTGGGCCGAGTGGGGGTGGAGGGGATCCAGACGCCACGTGGAACCTGGAACTTGAGTCTGCGGAGGTGGGGGAGAAGGCGTGTGTTTACACTGGGCTTTACACCGGGGAACACGGGGCAGTGTGGGGAGGAGGGCCAAAGGGCCTGGGGCTGGAGGAACAGGGAGGGGAGGGCTGGCCACCCTGCTGCGTCCAGCCTTCTCTTCCTCCTTAGTAACACTCTCGTTCGTGTTGAGTGTGTTGCTACCTAGAACCAAGGACAGTATTTCCAGGCTCCCTTGTAGCTGGATGTGCAACTGTTCTGAGCATCGGGATATAAGTTGAGGTGTTCTCAAGCGAGAGGATGCCCCATTTTACCTTCCTGCTGGCTGAAATGCATCTGTTGTGGCTGGAGCTCAAGCAGCCTCTGTGTGCCGTGAAGCCTTGTATTCAGAAGAGGGAGGCAAGAGCAGGAGAAGGGGAATCACACAGTATTTGTCCTTTTCTGTCCGGCTTACTCCGCTGAGCACGGTGTCCTTCAGGTCCATCCAATATTGTACCAAGTATCAGGATTTCTTTCCTTTTTAAAAAAATCCTTATTTAGGGAGTTGCCTGCTTGTCCAGTGGCTGAGACTGTGCTCTCCATGCAGGGAGCCTGGGCTTGATCCCTGGACGGGGAAGTAGATTCCGCTTGCTACAGCTAAGAGTTTTCATGCCTCAATTAAAGATCCCATGTGCCCAAAGTAAGACACGGTGCAGTCAAATAAACAAATGCTGAGAAAATAAAAGTATCTCTATTGGAGCAGAGAAAGGTTTATTGCAAGGCCACGCAAGCAGATAAGGGAGCTCATTCTCTTGGAAGCCTCCAGCTCCTCAGAGGGTTTTGGCAAAGCATTTTCTCCCCAAACTTTAAGCTTTTTGTTTGGGGGTATAACCGATTTATATTTATTTATTTGGCTGTGCTGGGTCTTCGCTTCAGCCTGTGACCCCTTAGTTGCAGCACGTGGGATCAAGTTCCCTGACAGGGATGGAACCTGGGCCCCCTGCATTGGGAGATGGAGTCGTAGCCACTGGACCCCCAGGGAAGTCCCTTCCTTCATTTTTAAAGGCGGAAACATATTCCACTGAATGGATGGAGCCTGTGAAGCTTGTCTGTTCACTCAGCGATAGGCCTGGCTTGCTTCCACCTTTGGGCTTTTGTGAATGATGTAAACACGGGTGTGCAAATGTCCGTTTGAGCCCATGCTGTCAACTCTTCGGGGTGTAGGTGGAGAAGTTGGATTGCTGGACCACACGGTGAGTCTGCGGACTTCCCCGCAAGAGCCCGCCCGCCAGCGCAGGAGACAGGGAGCAGGCTCTGGCCCTGGGCCGGGAAGACCCCCTGGAGGAGGGCCTGGCAGCCCATGCCAGTATTCCTGCCCGGGGAATCCCATGGACAGGGGAGCCTGGCGGGCTGCGGTCCCCGGGGTCACAAAGACTCGGACACGACTGAAGCCGTGGAGCGTGCCTGCGTGGAGACCGTGTTTGATTTTTCAAGGAGTCACCACACGACTGTCCTCAACAGCTGTTCTCAGCTTATATTCTCACCGTCGGGGCACAGGATCCCATCTCCCATGTCCTCGCCAGCACCTGTGAGCTTTGTTTTTGTTTTGATAGTAGCCATGCTAACGGGTGTGGGGCCCGTGAGTGCCACTTTGGAGATGTCCAGACGTCTGAAGAGAGACGGTGAGGAGGTGGCTGGAAGGCGAGGCGTGGGTGAGGAAGACTCGGCCGAGGGAGACACCTGTGGCCGTCCTCGTGGAAGGAGTACCCGAAGCTGGGGGTGATGTCACCCTGCGTTCACGAAACCAAAGTTTGTGTTGTTTTATACGATTTCCGATGTGTGCTGCCAGATTAACGGATCACGAGCAGGTTGGCTTTTCCGGTGCGATTCACCTCCATAGAAAGCACCGCAGCTTTCAGGTCGGTTCCTTTCTGCAGGCGCCTCAGGAGAAATGGCGGCGCTTCACACGCGGCGCTCCCAGAGGCTTCCGTTTAGAGTGTGTGTGTGTGTGTGTGTGTGTGAGTGTGTGTGTGTTGCACCGCCTGTGTGGTTGCGGCGCTGCATGGGGCCCGGCATCACCGGGAGCTGGGCGGTGCCCTGGGGTCCGAGGGGCAGCTCGGGGCTCGCAGGCTGCACATCGTAGCCACTGGACCCCCAGGGAAGTCCCTTCCTTCATTTTTAAAGGCGGAAACATATTCCACTGAATGGATGGAGCCTGTGAAGCTTGTCTGTTCACTCAGCGATAGGCCTGGCTTGCTTCCACCTTTGGGCTTTTGTGAATGATGTAAACACGGGTGTGCAAATGTCCGTTTGAGCCCATGCTGTCAACTCTTCGGGGTGTAGGTGGAGAAGTTGGATTGCTGGACCACACGGTGAGTCTGCGGACTTCCCCGCAAGAGCCCGCCCGCCAGCGCAGGAGACAGGGAGCAGGCTCTGGCCCTGGGCCGGGAAGACCCCCTGGAGGAGGGCCTGGCAGCCCATGCCAGTATTCCTGCCCGGGGAATCCCATGGACAGGGGAGCCTGGCGGGCTGCGGTCCCCGGGGTCACAAAGACTCGGACACGACTGAAGCCGTGGAGCGTGCCTGCGTGGAGACCGTGTTTGATTTTTCAAGGAGTCACCACACGACTGTCCTCAACAGCTGTTCTCAGCTTATATTCTCACCGTCGGGGCACAGGATCCCATCTCCCATGTCCTCGCCAGCACCTGTGAGCTTTGTTTTTGTTTTGATAGTAGCCATGCTAACGGGTGTGGGGCCCGTGAGTGCCACTTTGGAGATGTCCAGACGTCTGAAGAGAGACGGTGAGGAGGTGGCTGGAAGGCGAGGCGTGGGTGAGGAAGACTCGGCCGAGGGAGACACCTGTGGCCGTCCTCGTGGAAGGAGTACCCGAAGCTGGGGGTGATGTCACCCTGCGTTCACGAAACCAAAGTTTGTGTTGTTTTATACGATTTCCGATGTGTGCTGCCAGATTAACGGATCACGAGCAGGTTGGCTTTTCCGGTGCGATTCACCTCCATAGAAAGCACCGCAGCTTTCAGGTCGGTTCCTTTCTGCAGGCGCCTCAGGAGAAATGGCGGCGCTTCACACGCGGCGCTCCCAGAGGCTTCCGTTTAGAGTGTGTGTGTGTGTGTGTGTGTGTGAGTGTGTGTGTGTGTGCACCGCCTGTGTGGTTGCGGCGCTGCATGGGGCCCGGCATCACCGGGAGCTGGGCGGTGCCCTGGGGTCCGAGGGGCAGCTCGGGGCTCGCAGGCTGCACAGCAGGAGCTGGGGCCTCAGAGGGGCTGCCGCTGGGGTCTGGGGACTGCGGAGGGCGAGGAGGCTGGGGACACTGGGTTCTGGCTCCAAGAACCAAGCAGCTGTGATTTCTCGAGGTGAGGCCGCTGGCGGGGGCAGGTTCGGGGCAAAGGTAAGTCAGCGCTGGGCTGGGCCAAGTTTGAGGCTCTGGAGAGGCTGGTGTGCAACCGTGCACACCCACACTGAGGGTTCTGGGTGTTGGGGTCAGAGTCCCAGGGACACCCGTGTCTGACCGACGAGTGGAGGAAGGGCCAGCACAGGCCAGGGAGCCCGGGGCCCCTGGGTCCCCAGTGCAGAGAGAGGGGCCGTCCCCATGCTGGGCAGGAGGCCCTCTGAGACGGACGACAGCGGACGGGGCTGCTGGGCTGCTGTGAGCAGGGACGGCAGCCTCCTGCTGTTTCCACGTGCTGTGCCCACGGCCCCCCTACCCCCCAGGCTGCCAGCTCTCACCCCTGCAAGCCTGGCCGGGAGGGGCCGGGAGGCGGCCTGCATGGCAGCCGGGAGCCCTGGCACACACTGGACCCGCCGCTTTGAATCCGGGCTGTTCTGGGCTTCATTAATGAATAGCTCTGGGGCACCCTGTCTCCCTATTCAGATAGGACATAGCACCATGGAAACGTCCCCCAGGGCCCCAGGCAGGACCATCTAATGGGGCTCCCAGCGGCACTGGGCTTGTGGTGACGGAGCAGAGAACAAGGACCTGTTCCTCACCCCAGTGTTCACATTCTGGACCCAACGGCAGCTGAAAGAAACCAAGGGTTTTCGTTCCGACATTTCCTCTCTCTGTTCCTCTGTAACTCTGAGGAGCCACGTATTTAAGATCATCCTGGCAGGGCTGGCAGGTTAGTCAGCCCACAGCCTCTAGCAAGGCTCAGGTGCTCCTTTGCAGACCAGGCTGGGACCACCTTGAAAGGGAAGAGCTGGCAGGCATCAGGAGAGGGTCCCGTGTGTGTGTGCACACGTGCGTGTCCACGGGTTCACACCCGTGTGCCACCTTTCTTCCTGTTGGGGGGTGCATACTCCATTCTCCTTCCACCAGCTCCCTCGAGGCTGCCTCTCTGCTGCCGGACCCTAGCCTCACACAAGAGTGGGTGCCGCAGGTTCGTGGCCAGGCTGAGGTCTGGTGAGCCCTGCCCTCCTCTGCTGGAGGCTCCTGAGGCCCAGCCCGCTCCTCTGACAGCGCCAAGTCTCCCAAATGAACCGCTTGCCCACAGGGCACAGGGCGACTGGCTTGGGCTGGCGCTGGAGCCAACCAGCCAGCCCTTGAAGGGCTTCAGTCAAGTTCAAGGGCCTGGCAACCCCCGCGAGCCAGCCAAGACACACAGGTGCAGCCCGTGCTGAGATTTCCCCACAAAACGTTGGAAAACAGTTATTTTTCTAGAAGTCAACTTTTTGAGGGGTCCTTGGTATCTCTGTGATTCCTAAGTAAGTTATTCCTCCTCTGCTCCTAAAACAAAAGTTAAATAGACTGAGGGGGAGAAACCCCCTCATTTTCACGTAGTCACACTCATGCCCTCGCTCACCGAGGACGAGAAATCCGGGGATGGGTGCCCGAGAGCAGAGGCTGCAGGGCAGGAGGCTCACTGCGGGGCCCCACCCCCAAGCCTGCGCTGCGCCCAGAAGCCCAGGAGCCTCAGCGACTGCGTCCCCGAGGGTCGTGCATGAAAAGCCACAGGTCTGCGGGGCAGTCCAGACAGAGACCCGCCAAGCAACGGCCCAGAGGGAAACCTGATCCCTTCCAAAGTGTTCACGGGTAAGTTACCCGTAAGGTTGGGAAACTCCTACACAGGGCCGTCATCAGGGACAGGTGAGGCACCCTTCCCGTGGAGGCTGCCTGCTGGGGTCACCCGGGGACTCCCTGGCAAGTGAGGCTTCTGGCCCTGAAGGAGGCTCGCCTGGCTCTATTAACTGCTGGCAGACCCTGGGGAGCTCGGGGAGGCCCACCCCCGACCCCCGAGTCCTGCGGCAGCAGCCAGCCGACCCAGGTGGGTGTGTATGCCCACCCTCCAGTCCTCAGAACTGAGAGCGAACACTGCTTCCCAAACCACAGCAGGGATTGAACTAACTGGCTGAGGTGGGTTCTCGTGCAATTTAAATATTCAGCCCTTGAGGCGAGTGTGGCTTTCCCAGAGGGTGTTCACTTATTGAGAATGAAGCAGAGCTCTGCAGCGCTGGCCCTGGCCGGCCTGGCTGGTGGCTGTCCCTTTCATAATGCACTTGGTCTTTCTGCTGGGACCAGCGCACTGGTCTGTCTGCGGGGTGCCCTGGTGGGGCAGAGCCAGGCAGGCGGGCACCGCAGGAGGCAGCCCTCTAGCCCAGGCCCTAGAACCCCAGCCCGAGCCCCGGGCCCTGTAAGCCCGTCGGGCACTTGGCATTCCCCGGGGGACGGAGCTGTGTGGTATCAGAGGATCGATCCCAGCCTTGTGGTCAGCCACTTACTGAGGTGGCTGCAAGACTCTGCTTTTCCTACATCAGCATTGCCGGACTCAAGGAGCACAGGCAGACAGATCTATGTTTACAATCCTCAGGGGCATTTTCTTGGAAAACTCAGGTTCGGGGGCTGACTTCACCCAGCTTTGTTGATGGTCTCCAGGCCCTGGCGGGGGTGAGGGGGCTTCCTGAAGGTGGTCTCTCTGCTGCAGGGCCCAGGGCCTTGGGCTTCTGAGAGTAAGGACTGAAGCTGAAACGCCCGGTTTTGAGCGGGCACTGGGGAGCGGGACCCCTGGGAACGTGCAGGCCCCAGGCACTGTGCCTGCCCCCTCGGGGCGCCTCCTACGGGCCTCAGCTGAGCCGGCACCCAGAGAAGCAGCAGATCCGGTTCTCGTGTGAACCTGTCTCTTATACACATCTGGGTTGGGGGGGACAAGACCCCCAGGCGTGGGCAGGCCCCTGGGCTCAGCTGAGAGCCAGCTTTTTGCCCTCAGCCCTCCCTGAGCTGTGCGGCCCGCCCCAGGAGAGGCGGCGTGGACGCGTGGGGATGGCTGGGCAGCAGCCCTGAGTGTGGGGTCCCGGATGCTCTCAGGCTCCCCAGTCAGCCAGGGCTGATCTCCGAGACAGGAAGCAGACGCGAGCTCCTGAGAGGCCCGTATGTTCGCTCCCACCGGGGTCTGCATGCAGCGGGGGCGCGGGGCGGGCCCAGGGAGTCTGAGCACCTGCCGCTGCGCTTGGGGAACAACAGCCGCCTGCACCAGCTGTGTGCCGCAGAAGCGGCCTCGGAGCTGCTTCTGTGACTGATTGGGATTCTTTAAGGCTTAATCTACTCAGTGACCAAACTACCCCCAACCCCTGACTGGGGTCAGTGCCCCAAGGGGGAAGTTGGCAGAGGCCTGGGGAAGGTGGCAGAGGCGAGGCCTGTGTGCGGAGGGGCGGCGAGGCACACGGGCCGTCTGGGGCCCCTGGCGTTGCTGGCGTCTGCAGAACGCGTTCTGTCTCAGGGATGGAGACTTCCCCGACAGGAGGCCTGTCTCCCACTCCCTCGTTCTTCCACGGGCACAGCAGGAACGTCCAGCGTGACCCGCTGGCGGAGCCGTCCGGACGGTGGCAGAGTGCCGTCGCTGGTGCCGTCCGGGTCTCGGCCACAGGGGCCGGAAGGGGCCGTGTGGACCGTCTCTGTGGGCTCCCCACAGCCCTCCAGTCTGGGGAGTAAGTCTGTGGGCTCTGAAGACCACCGCGGGAGGGGCAGCCAGGGGTCGGAACGGGGCGACCCCTTCCCAAAGGTCGGGGTTCCTTCAACAAACAAGCAAAGGGGCAAACAGAGAGAAGAGGCAGAGGAGGCTGAGGTGCCCAGCAGGTGGCGTTCTTTTCCTAACAGGATCCATTGCTCTCCAGTCTCAGTGCCCGTCCTCTGAGCCGAGGGTCCGACAGGCGTCATGGCCTGCAGGCAAGCCTGGGGCCTAGGGCAGGGAGGCGCTCTTCCTCGTGGGCAGAGACGGCGCTAGGACGATCTCGTCGGAGTCGTCGGAGTTCATGTCCTCCGAGGCTGTGGGCACTGTGCGCTGCAGCCCCGAGATGGGGGGCTCCGCTGAA
>SJYC01124244.1:0-17604 GCA_006408675.1 Madoqua kirkii | reverse complement strand
CTGCAGGCAAGCCTGGGGCCTAGGGCAGGGAGGCGCTCTTCCTCGTGGGCAGAGACGGCGCTAGGACGATCTCGTCGGAGTCGTCGGAGTTCATGTCCTCCGAGGCTGTGGGCACTGTGCGCTGCAGCCCCGAGATGGGGGGCTCCGCTGAAACAGAGACGGGGGCGTCACAGCCACACTCAGGGCCCGTAGGCAGAAGACCGGCCCGCTCCCCACCTCACAGCCACCCCCCGAGATGGGAGGCTCTGCTGAAACAGAGACGGGGGCGTCACAGCCACTCTCGGGGCCCCCGGGCAGACGATCGGCCCGCTCCCCACCTCAGCCACCCCCCGAGATGGGGGGCTCCGCTGAAACAGAGACGGGGGCGTCACGGCCACGCTCAGTGCCCGTAGGCAGATGACCGGCCCGCTCCCCACCTCACAGCCACCCCGAGACAGGGGGCTCTGCTGAAACAGAGACGGGGGGCATCACGGCCACGCTCGGGGCCCCTGGGCAGACGACCAGCCCGCTCCCCAACTCACAGCCACCCCCCAAGATGGGAGGCTCCGCTGAAACAGAGATGGGGGGCGTCACAGCCATGCTCGGGGCCCCCGGGCGGACGATCGGCCCGCACCCCGCTGCACAGCCCCACCTCCACGCTCAGCATCAGCAGGCTGGCAAGGCACCCGCGAAAGGGAGGGGACCTGAGGCTGTGGCGGGAGTGCTCCGCGAGTCGCCCGCTGGCACAGTCCTGGGTCTGGCGGCTGGTGGCCCCAGTATCCGCGGGAGGACACGCGCCCCAAGGCGGAGGGGGCGGGACTGGATGGGACACTTGGGGACCACTGTGACGTCCACTCCTTTCACTACGTCTACGCTTTCCATTCGCCAGGTGAGGCGAGGTGGGGCACCGCCTGCGGGGCCGCCCTGCAGACCACTTCCAGCTTCCGTGGCCCCTGGGCAGGGAGCGAGGGAGGGCCGGGCGCCTTGCTCTCACTGTGGAATAAAAGAGGCGCCCATCCCAGATCTGAGATAAAAGACGGGAGGAAATGAGGACCTGGCCGCTCTGCACACGCTGTGACTGGGCCAGCTTTTTCTCCGTAACTTCCAAGAAAATGATTAACGTGGAAGCTTCTGAAATTAAAAACATCAGTTTTCAAGGTTATCTTCAGTTATTTTCCTTTACAAACACTCTCACAATCAGATCAGAGAGGGACTCACTGTCCAGTTTTCACGGAGACTGCTCCCTCGTGTGAACAGGAGGCCTGACAGAGACCTCCAGAGGCGCCCATCAGGCAGGAGGGAGGAGCCGCTTCAAAACGACACGTTTCACGAGAGAGAAAACAGCGGCACGAACAGACGCTTCAGCCCCGATCGAAGACTCTAAAGGCCACGCAGCGTGGGGTCTGCTGACATCAGAGTGGTTTTTGGAGGAAAATGTGCCGGCGTTGGGAGCTTGATGAGTGGAGGTCTCGGAGGGAATGTCCAAGTTGGCAGTGTGCCAGCTCTCCCAGGGCTAGGGGGTGACTGAGCTGGACAGAGGCCGGTTTCAAACGTGGGGGCTCCCAGGTCAGTGAGGACGGCTTTCTTATCCCTCCTTGCTATCCTCTGGAACTCTGCCTTCAAGTGGGCATGTCGTTCCTTTTCTCCTCTACCTTAGCTTCTGTTCGTTGCCCAGCTATCTGCACGGCCTCCTCAGACAGCCATTTTGCCTTTTTGCATTTCTTTTTCATGGGGATGGTCTTGATCACTGCCTCCTCTACAATGTCACGAACTTCGAACCTCTGTCCATAGTTCTTCAGGCACTTTGTCTAATCAGATCTAGGCCCTTGAATCTATCTGTCACTTAGGGATCTGATTTAGGTCATACCTGAACGGTCTAGTGGTTTTCCCTACTTTCTTCAATTTAAGTCTGAATTTGGCAATAAGGAGTTCATGGTCTGAGCCACAGTCAGCTCCTGGTCTTTTTTTGCTGACTGTATAGAGCTTCTCCATCTTTGGCTGCAAAGAATATAATCAATCTGATTTCGGTGTTGACCATCTGGTGATGTCCATGTGTAGAGTCTTCTCTTGTGTTGTTGGAATAGAGTATTTGCTATGACCAGTGTATTTTCTTGGCAAAACTCTATTAGCCTTTGCCCTGCTTCATTCTGTACTCCAAGGCCAAACTTGCCTGTTACTGCAGGTGTCTCTTGACTTCCTACTTTTGCATTCCAGTCCCCTATAGTGAAAAGGACATCTTTTTTGGGCGTTAGCTCTAGGAGGCTGTAGATTCTCCAAGCCAGGCTTCAACAATACGTGAAAGGTGAACTTCCAGATGTTCAAGCTGGATTTAGAAAAGGCAGAGGAATCAGAGATCAAATTTCCAACATCCGTTGGATCATCATAAAAGCAAGAGAGTTCCAGAAAACATCTACTTCTGCTTCATTGACTACACCAAAGCCTTTGACTGTGTGGATCACAACAAACTGTGGAAAATTCTTCAAGAGATGAGAATACCAGACCACCTGACCTGCCTCTTGAGGAATCTGTATGCAGGTCAAGAAGCAACAGTTAGAACTAGACATGGAACAACAGACTGGTTCTAAATCGGGAAAGGAGTGGGTCAAGGCTGTATTGTCACCCTGCTTATTAACTTCTATTCAGAGTACATCGTGAGAAACACTGGGCTGGAGGAAGCACAAGCTGGAATCAAGATTGCTGGAAGAAATATCAATAATCTCAGATATGCAGATGACACCACCCTTATGGCAGAAATCGAAGAAAAACTAAAAAGCCTCTTGATGAAAGTGAAAGAGGAGAGTGAAAAAGTTGGCTTAGAGCTCAACATTCAGAAAACGAAGATCATGGCATCTGGTCCCATCACTTCATGGGAAATCGATGGGGAAACAGTGGAAACAGTGAGAGACTTAATTGTTTGGGGGGCTCCAAAATCACTGCAGATGGTGACTGCAGCCATGAAATTAAAAGACACTTGCTCCTTGGAAGAAAAGCTATGACCAACCCAGACAGCATATTAAAAAGCAGAGAGATTACTTGGCCAACAAAGGTCCGTCTAGTCAAGGCTATGGTTTTCCTGTGGTCATGTATGGGTGTGAGAGTTGGACTGTGAAGAAGCCTGAGCGCCGAAGAACTGATGCTTGTGAACTGTGGTGTTGGAGGAGACTCTTGAGAGTCCCTTGGACTGCAAGGAGATCCAACCAGTCCATTCTGAAGGAGATCAGTGCTGGGTGTTCACTGGAAGGACTGATGCTGAAGCTGAAACTCCAATCCTTTGGCCACCTGATTCGAAGAGCTGACTCACTGGAAAAGACCCTAATGCTGGGAAAGACTGAGGGTAGGAGGAGAAGGGGAGGATAGAGGATGAGTTGGTTGGATGGCATCACCAACTTGATGGACATGAGTTTGAGTAAACTCCGGAGTTGGTGATGGACAAGGAGGCCTGGTGTGCTGCAGTCCATGGGGTCGCAAAGAGTCAGACACGACTGAGCGACTGAAGTGAACTGAACTGACTTCCAGGTCAGATGAGCCTGGGAGGGCAGGGGACTCGGCCACGGGGTCCCACACTCACTGGAGCAGGGTGGCGACCTCAGCGCGCCGTCCTCTGGAGCTGGCCCCTTCGCCGTCTCCCGGCTGCTCCCCTCGCTGTCTCCCCGCCCTGCAAGGGCACACAGACGGAGGCGCTCACCTGCACAGACTCGCGGTCACACCACGCGCCTTCCCACCCGTCTGGGTCAGAAACGTGGCTCCTTCTGTAGCTCTTCCTTCACGGGAAGCGCCCTTCCTTTCCCGCAACCCCCTTTCCCCGGCTCCATCTTTGCGACCTCAGGGCTTGGCCCTGAAAGCCCATCTCGGGAGGTTCCCGCCTGCAGGCCTTGCTCCTGAGCCAGGCTGCGGACCGTGCTTTTGGTCCAGCGACCGCTCTGACCCTGAACACAGCCTCTGCCCATCTCTGGCCTCATGGCCCAAGCAAGTACAGACGGACCCTTCCCAGCTGGAGGAGGGAAGGGCTTGGAGGACAGTCGGAACCAGCTTTCGGGCCAAAAGCGACAGGCACGTGGTCTCGCCCCGTGCTCTGTCTCACACAGGAAGGCCCTGGCCGCGAGCGGACGCAGGCCCCCCCGCCCCCCCCACCACTCCAGGCTCCAGGGCCTTCTGCACTGACGGCCAGCGGGTCTTAAGGAGGCAGAAAAGGAGAGACAGTTTCGCTTAAAAGCAACAAACAGGAAAAACACTGGCCCAAAGGAGGGAAACCACCTCACTCAGGTTAGAGCTGAGAATAAAAATCAAAGCCACGAGGCTTGGACTGCGCAGCCGGTGGTCACCGACCCTGGACCCGGCTCCGGGCCCAGCCCCTTGACTGGCGACTACACGGGCCAGCTCCTGGGAGGCTAGCAGCTCTTTTGGCATCCTCAGAAGGCCAGCCACCCTCGTGTGAAACCCAAACAAAATGTACCTACCGGGAGCGGCCGCAGGGCTGGGTGGAGAGGAGGGGGCCCTGGGGGGCAGCCAGGCCGACCTGTCGGGAACCGCGGCAGTGCTGGCTCCGGGGCCGGGGGCGCTGGGGAGAGAGACCTGCCGGCTCAGACCTCACGCAGGCCAGCCCTAGGCCGGCAGCTGGACCTCACGCAGGCTAGCCCCAGGCCGGCATCTGGGGCCCCAGAGCCGAGGCCAGCACAGCCAGCTGGCACCCAATGGGCCCAGGTCCTGAGATGCGGGCTGTAGGGGTTCTCAGATGTACCCCTCACCTCCCGGCCTGGGCCCTGACCCGAGCTGGCCCCTGGCCCGCAGTCAACGCCACTCGGCTGAGTGGACGGCTGTGGGGCTCTGAACCCTTGCAGGGGCGGGTCCAGTGGGAAGGGAGCCGTGGACAAGCACAAGGGCGGGTGAGGGGAGCCCTGGCGACGCCCCCGTCTTCCTGAACATGGCTCAGGCTTCGCTCTCCTCCAGGAAGGAGCAGGGGCTCAGGACAGGCTGCAGCCAGTCTACAAACCCGTGGCTCCCAGAGCCTCACGGAATCCAACGCTTCCAGCGGGAGGAAACGGTTCCAGGAAGGCCTCCTCTGAGGATGGGAGCCTGGGGTCCCAGCAGTGAGAGGTGGGTGTAACACGCTCCGGTCCCTCACCCTGTGCCTCCCTGGATGGCAGCCTGCCCCCTCCACCCCCTGTGGTGTCTGGGCACAGGGTCCTGCAGGTGGACTGACCTGTGCCTGGCCCGTGCCAGGTGTGCTCGGAAGGCAGACTGGATGATGGTGACGGCCTCCTCTTGCCACGGGTCTCCCTCGGCCTGGGCAGCGGGGCTCGGGATGCGGGGCTTGGGCGAGTCCTGGGGTGCAGGGACGGGGGAGAGAACCGTCTGAGAGCCCTGCCCCCTCCCGCCTGGTGAGGGCCGCCACCCTCGACCCTCAGAGCAATCTGATTCAGGTGGCTCCCCTCGTTACTTAGGCTAAATCTTAAGCCTCCAGAGATCCTCAAAATTCATGTCTTGTGGTTCACAGGGTGGGGGGTGCTCCTATCCACTTTAGGCCTGTCTTGACGCTGCAGTGGAGACGGTACTCCGTGTCCCAGCGCCTCCAGGCCATTCAGCCCGAGCTCAACCCTGCCAGGTGCCCAGGGCCGGGGGCCGGGGGCGGGGGGCCAGGGGTGGGCCCAGGGCCGGGGGACACCTAAACGTGCCCTCTTTTGTTTTTTGTGGACCAATTTTAAAGTCTTCATTGAATCCCTTACAATACTGCTTCCGTTTTCCGTGTTTTGGCCGCAAGGCGTGGGGGATCTTGGCCCCTGACCAGGGACTAAACCTGCACCCCCTGCTTTGGAAGGTGCTGTCTTAACCACAGGACTGCCAGGGAGTTCCCAGCGCTTGTTGGTGGATGGGGTGTGAGGAGAGATGAGGAGAGAGAGGGAGGACTCGGGTCCAAGTGCAGCCCCGATGGTACCTGGGTGGGCGGGCTCGGCACCCTGAGGCGTCCGAGACCCATGCTGTGTTGGACGACAGCCTCGCCCGAGCTAGATGTGCCCGGAAAGCCGCCTGCAGCACGGTAGCCGCCTGGCAAGACAAACAGACAGACAGAGGTCAGCGTCCCTGGAAGACGGGAGGCTCCTGCAGGAGGCGTCCCGACAGCAGAGAAGACACCCCACTTCCTCCTGCCCTTGAGGCTCCTGCTCCTCGCTCGCCCGGGACCTCTCCCACCCAGAAACACGCCCGGCCTCCACGGAGAACCGCCTGGACGCCGGACCCCACGGTAACGCAAATCCTGGAATACAAACCAACCGTCGGCTAAAGGCTCTCCTGTTTCACTGCAAACGTGAATCCGTTACCCAGTTACGTTTGCACGCCAAGGCGGTTATTCCATTTCCTATACTTTGTTCTGCGCGCATCTTCATGCTCACGCAGGGCAGGGCGTGACCTCACACCATCGCAAAGGGGTTTCTTACACTTTGACCTTGCTCTCGAGCGCCTTTCTCTCGAAGCTCGCGCGGACGCTCTGTAAGCTTAGGGTCCACGGGCCGGGTTTCCGCAGCGGCGCGGTCATCTCGAGGACCGGGCTTCTAGCCCCAGTCAGCAAAGGCAGAGCCCAAGGACGGGCCGCAGCTTGGGAGAGCGGCGGCCTCAGCGCCCGCGTCCCAGGCACACCCTGGCTCTCCCCTTCCCGGCGGGCTCCGCTCGTGACAACCCTGCCCGGGTGCCCTTCCTCTCCTCCCGGTCCGGCGAGGCCTCTCCTCCTCAAGGCTCCCCGCAGGGACACCCCAGCCGGGCAGGCAGAGGCAGCGGCCCCACAGCGCCGGGGGCGCACCCTGAACCCACCTTCCGGCCTGGACTGGCCTGCCTTACGGCCCGTGTTCCGAGGGCCCTCAGCTTGCTGAGAGAACGCTGTGAGTGGGGTGGAGCGTGAGCTCGTCCACGCACCGACCGGATGCTAACGGCACTCAGGTGTTTCAACCCGGTGTTGGGGTCTAGCCTGGCTTCATGAAGACAGGGACCCCCCCCCCTCTACAGGCAGTGGAACCAAAGTAAAAACATGTGTTTTGGAAATTGGTGAAATAAAACTTGCTTACTTCATCCAGAAGAGCCCTTTCTTTCTGAAACAGAGAGAAAAGTGATGAGTCAACACGAGGGTGAGTTTCTTCCCAGTGCGGTGTCTGTTTCTTGAGCCCACCCTCCCCCCACCCATACCACGGCGCCGGCCTCCCTGAACCCCCGGCAGCAGCAGGTGGAGCTGAGGGAGCCGGAGACACCTGCAGCAGCGAGGGAGAAGCGGTGGCCGTGGCAGGACGGCCAATCACTGCAGAGAATGCTGCCTGGTGGGGGCGTCTGCCGTGAAGTGACTCCGGGGACCCGCTGTGACGGGGCTGTCTGAGGCTCTGGACGAGGGAGCCCCCCGAGTACAGGGTGCCCTCTGTGGAGGACACGCTCACCCTAACCCTAACCCGCGCAGGCTCTGGGTCCCTGGCTCCCGAGCCTGAACCGCTGTCAGAATCGCGGGCCACAGGCCTGCGGTTTGCAGCATGTCCTTATTCAGAGAGGACACCCACGGAGGCCTCGCAACATCTAAAACTTACTGCAAACGATTCTAGAAGAAAACAGCACGTGCGGAAAGTAATCATGAGTAAATGTTAACTCTTGTTGAATCGAGGTGGTGGGCGAGAATCAGTACATCACTGCACTGAATTCTTTCAGCTTGCTGCATTTTTTACACTTAAGTAATAACAGTTGGGAAGAAATTACAGTAACAAACCTCCACTGGCCACTTTTGGAACTAAGATTTTACAATGTTCAGGTGAGCCAAGAACTGGTTTTGCTTGTCCGGCGGGGGGTAGTGAGGGCCGAGCTGTGTTTCATAAACTGGAGGACTCTCATAGGGCCCTCCACCGTCAGAGAGCCCATGCCCTCTCCGCGGGCCACGCGGGGCCGAGGAGGAGTGCCCCCAGCTCACGGGCACCAGCGCGGCCCACCTGCCCTCCCCCCTCAGCAGCCTCTCCCTGCTCCTAACAAAACGCAGTCCCGGAGGCCCGGGGAAGGGCAGGAACAGGCTTGGGGGAGAGGATGTGCCCGGAGCCAGCGTCCCTGGAATCCGGGGACCAGAGCCGCCACTGTGTGAGCCCACCGGGGGGGGGGGGGGTGACAGAGCCTCCAGACCTGCCGCTGCCCCCCAGCCCCCACGTGCCTCTAGGCGCGCCTCCCTCCCGACCCTCCACGCCTCCACCCTGCCTCCCGCCCGCCGGTGGAGCCAGTGTCCCCGGAATCGCTCACCTGGCGCTGGTACCCCTTCCACCTGCGCTGCAGGACCCTGGCGGCCTCGTCTCTCCTCCCGTCTGAGCAGCTGGAGGGGGGCTGGGAGGGGCTCCCCTGGCTCCAGTGTGGCCCAGCGCGCGGCTGGGGGGAGCTGGTGGTGGGGCTGGGAGGCTGGCTGGGCTCTTCGTGGGTCTGCAGGAAATTCAAGGTGGGCTCGGGGTGGCGGGGGCAGAGAAGATGGCCTTTGGGCAGGTGGTGGCAGGATATGAGAGCACCGGAGACGCTTATCAGACCACATCCTAACTCAGAGGAGGAAGCTGTGCACACTGCTCAGAGGTCGAGTGGACAGGGTGAAGCCCGGCTTCCGCGAGCCCCGTAACTGGCGGGGACGCTCTCCCGTGAGGGCGGGAGGCGGCAGCCCCGTGGTGCACCGGGGTGACTGTAATGCCCTGTCTGTGCTCAGCGCCTCTGGGCGTCCGTGCGCGAGTCATCTGCCTCTGGGGGTCCTTTCACGGTCTTCCTTCCAGTGCAGTACCTGATTACGTAGGTGGGACTTTTGAGATAAAAGGCAAGAGATCCCTAGCTTGGTTTTTAAGGTGGAAAGAATCAAGAATTGCTTTCACGACAGTAAAAATCGCACTTATTTCTACTATTTTAGGGTCCACGTTGTTATCTACAGGGAAACGTCTCCGTAAACAGAAAAACATCTGGACTTTCTCACGGGAAGGCCACAGGCTCTGTACAGACATGTGCTTCTCGGTGGAGAAGTCCGAGGGGAGAGCCGATACCCCCAGGGGTGTGATGAACAGACAGTGGTTAGTCCAGAAGCCCAGGACTCGGTGTGCACCACTCACGGAAACCAGCGGGGACGCTGGACCTGGACTGCCGCTGCGGGCTTCCGGAGAAACCGCGGGTGTGGGGACAAGAGGAGCCGCGGCGCGCCAGCTCAGGGTTCCCCCGCCTCCCTGCCCTGGCGGGGGAAACAGACAGCCTACCTCGGGAGCCGCTGCCATGGGCGCATCTTCCTCTTCCCTCCTCCTTCCTTCCAGTTCCCGAAACTTCCTGGTCAGCGACTGAATCTCGTCTCTAAGGGGAGAAGGGGGAGGATACCTCACCTGCCTTGACGCTGCATCAGCGTCTCACGTGACAGCGGGGGGCTGCCCACCGAGCCACGTGGGTGCCCGGCCACCACCCGACGGCCCGGGGGACCCCACGGCCGCTCACGGGAGTTCTTCCCTCCTCCTTCCTTCCAGTCCCGAAACTTCCTGGTCAGCGACTGAATCTCGTCTCTAAGGGGAGAAGGGGGAGGATACCTCACCTGCCTTGACGCTGCATCAGCGTCTCACGTGACAGCGGGGGGCTGCCCACCGAGCCACGTGGGTGCCCGGCCACCACCCGACGGCCCGGGGGACCCCACGGCCGCTCATGGGAGGAACTCAGGTGACCAATGACTAGGTAATAAATAGCGGTCACAGATCTCAAAGGTAAAGTAAAAACTGTTCAGCACACACCCACCCACTCTGATTTACTTGAATTCTAGGCTTCTGACAAAGTCTAGTCACGTTTAGTCTGAAAATAATATTTTTTTGTTCCTTTCAGTAACCTGCATCTTACTAATTATTCTGAGCACCAAATATTTCTGCTTGGATTTCTAATCTACTTTTGGGGCCTTTGTTATTGAGATAAAGTCACAGAACCCCAAACCCACTTTTTTAAAGCAAGCAGTTAAGTGGTTTTCCAGTCACAGCACTGCGCAAACGTCATCACTGCCGAATTCCAGGCCATTTCCACCCCCTAGAAAGGAGCCCTTCACCCTGACAGTCACTCCCTCCCCCACCCCCGGCAACCACCATCGCCATCTCCTCGAGGAATCTGCCCGCTCCGGGTATTTCCGAATGAGACGGTCTGAGAGCCCCTCCGCCCGCCTCCTTCACGGGCACCACGGTTCTGAGGCTGGCGCATGCGGCACCAGGGTTCGGGCCCCACACCTCTCTAGGGATGCACTTCAGGTTTTAATCTGACGGACATTTGCCTTGTTTCTATGTTTTGTCTCCTGGGTCTTATCCCGACCAGGGTGTGGAATCCGGGCGTGTTCTGAGGCTGCTGGAGGAGGTGGGTGTGATGCCTAAGAACCAACACCGGCCTGACCGTGAGGGGCCTCTCCCCGGAGGCCGGGTGTTCACCCTGAAGGCAGCAGCAAAGCCGTGAAGAGGTCAGGGGAGCCGCGTGTGATCAGGTTGGGCCCAGGGTGGCGGTGGGCCTCGGGGGCGGGCTGGGAGGCGGGGACAGCCTGGCACCGCGCGTGGCTTCCTGATCCTTGCCTGCTCACCTTAACGCCTTTTCTCTCTCTCTCCTCTCCCTCTCTCCCTCCTTCACGCTCTCCAGCTCCTTCTCCAGCTCAGCCTTCGTCTGCAGCAGCTGCTTCACCTCCAGACTGAACGAGGAACCAGAGACATTTCAGCGTCGCTACAGAGGTCACAGTGACGGGGTCATCGGAGCAGGGGGCGCTCTCAGAAAACCAGCGGTCCGGCCTCTGCAATTCTGCACAGACGAGGGTGCAGACAGGCCCTTCCGGGTGATGCTGGAAGCCCGGGGCCGCCTCTGTCTGCTCGGCTGTTTACCGAGCACCCGGCTTGCGACAGCCGCAGTCGGGAGCCGGGCGGCCGGACGAGGCGCAGGCCCTGCTCTCGCGGACGTCCCCGCGGGGACAGGCGTAGCCAGCGCTCACACTGTTCGGTGAGCGCCCTGCACTGAGTAAGAGCTCCTGGGACTGGCAGTGGGGGTGCAGCCTGAGCCGGGGACAGGGAGCCCCCGGCACTTCCCCCCAAGCTCTCCTGTGCTCCACAGGTGACACATGGCCAAGAACGCGGCTTTAAAATGCTCCACTGCTGAGGTGGTGACCTCACATGAACGAGGTACACGCGTGGGTCACATCGATGGGGCTCAATGAGTACAAACTTATCAAATGGAGGGCCGACATTTTACACAGACCAATGAAAGAAAGTCCTTCTCTAAGAAAGAATTGAGAAAGGCCTCTGGAATTTCGTGTAAGACTTCCATGGCAACCCCCACGCATCTGATAACGAAATAGGCCAGTGGGTGCCACCTTGTATCACCGAAGCTGCCTTCGCCTCAGGGGTAAACCGTCCGAAGGTTAATAACCACGTAGAGGCCTGTGTGACGGCCGTGGTGCGCGGCATCTCCCCAGACCCACGGGAGCTCCGCCGCAGCGACGGCACACGCCAGCGGGGGCCCACCCCGGGGCGGGACACGTACTCTCTCTCCTGCAGCTGGGTCTGCAGGGCGCTGTGCTCGCCCTTCAGGCTCTTCACCGCTCCGCGCAGACGCTCGCTCTCCTGCAGGGGCAACGTGGGGCTGGACGCTGAGGGGGTCAGGGAGGTCGAGCTCGCTGCCTCTGAAGCCTGGGGCTTGGGGCTTTCCATCGAACTGAGTTTCTGGAGGCGACACAGGCATCTGTTAGATGTTATTTCTGATTTTACTTTCCTAGAAAAGGGACAACGGCCAGAGGGAACCTCCTCCCCGCGAGGGGGGTGTAAAAAGCTCTGTGTGTGACCTGAGAAGCCTGGGGCGCTGCCTGGAGGAGGGCAGCTCCACAGGGTCCTGGGGGCGATGGCAGGGAGCGGAGCCCCCACCCTGTCACTCTCCCCCTCCGGGGTGGGGAGGCGCCCAGCAGGCTCAGGCGGACCCTGCAGCAGCTGGCGGAGCTGAGCCCAGCCTGCCCCGCCCTGTGCTCGCCGGCCACTGTCCCCAGATGTCGCAGTGTTCTGCCCCTGGCTGCCCCCCCGGCACTGACGGCCCGCTCTGCGCCTGAAGGTTCCGAGCACCTTCTCCCACCGGTGCCAGCATCTCCCCAGGTGGACAAACTCTGCCCCCCAGGTCTGGGACTGCCTCCACGTTCCCGACAAGCTTCATTCGTAAATGACCCGCAGTTCACAGGCGCTTTCTGTCTTCTGCCCTTGTGAACGGGTTCGGTTTTCATTTTTAATGTTCCCCTCTAGGTTGACTCTGCTCCAACAACTGAGGGCTCTGACTTGGTGTTTTACCAACACTGGGACGGTGTAGACACGTCTGACCAACCTCAACAGAATCAGACTGGTTACGTTCGCAAATTGACACGGGGGGAGTGAGGATCTGTTAACTTCCTGGTTGGTAAAGTGTGATGTGCAGTTTTCTGTGAATTCAGATGCTACACAAGTGGTGAGAAAACCCGCCTGGGGAGGGGCTGGCGGTTGAGAGCCCCCGTGTGCAAGTCAGGCTGGCTCTCTGAAAGGCCCGGGGTCCTGCGCGTCCCCGACGGTCACACTGCAAGGTCAGCAGTGCCGTGTGCCCACGCCTTGCCATCTGTGACACGGGGACAGGCTTGACATGGCGAGGCGTCCTATCTAGACCCTGAGAGTCTCCTCTGCCCAGCTCGCCCTGGGCACAGCTGTCCCTGGGCACAGACAGCCCCCGTCATGTTCCGGGAGCGAGGCTCCTCCTGCCTGCTTCCTGGGATCTGCCCCTCTCGGACAGGCAGGGCCGGCGGGGCCCACCACCCACCTTTTCCAGCTCTGCGATCCGCCGCACCAGCCGGGGCTTGCTCCAGTCTGTGTAGCCTGCCGGGACAACGGGGCGTGAGGGACACACCTCCACAGCCGCACGGGCCCCTTCGGCCAGGACCTCCTGTCTGGGGCACGGTCAGATGGCTCCCCTCCAGGGCCGGGCCCCAGTCCAGGACCCTCCGCGGTGACCACTGCTCCTTTCAGCTCCTCTGTGCGCCCTCTCCTGACTGCCCCGCCCGCCGAGACGGCCCTGCTCTGGCTCACCAGCGAGCCCTGCGGCCGATCCCAAGCCCACCCCAGCCCTCGTCCTCCAGGACCCAGGGGGACTCCTCCAGTGGCCCCCTCCACCTGACTCTGCGGGTGCTTGGTGCCCACTGCCCGCTCAGAGGCTCTGCGATGGGCCACCCCCTGCCCCTGCTCATGGGCTGGGCATCTGTCCCCTGGACAGGGGAGGGTTCAAGTCTCCCTCCGGGGCCCCGCCCTGACTCACCCTGTGCCTGACCCCCGTTTGGCCCTCGAGCACAGCCGCAGCTTCCCCCTGTGGCCCCCTCTGTCCTGCTCAGACCAAGGCTATGACCCTGACCCCTCTCTGCCCGTACTGGCTGCAGCCAGGGCTCACAGGCACGAGGAACGTGGCTGCCTCCCGCCACCGCAGGGCCCCGGGCCAGGCCACCAGCAGCCCCAGAGAACGCTGAGGGGTGCTGTCCTCGCGGCCCCCTTTCCCGCGAGGGAAAGAGCAGGGGTCCTCTCCTCTGCGCAAACTCGCTGCCCTCTAAGTGGCCTTCAAGGCCCCATCCGCCGCCGGCCCCCGTTCCCAGGGACCGGGCTCGCTGGCTGCCTCACACTGCCAGGCCCACTCGGGGCTCTGTGCCCGCTGCCCAGAGTGCTCCTCCCGGCCGTGGGCACAGCTGCCCCCCCTATCTGCCCCTTCTCTAGCGCTATTCCCACAAGCCAGCCTCCCCCCACCCCACACGCGCCCCCACGGCTCTGCCTGGGGCCCAGGACTGTGCTCGGCCCACAGCAGGCGAGTGGCACAGGGCAGCGCCGCCCAGCGGGGTGGCCGGGGGAGGACGAGCCCCCTCCTGCGCCCCCTGCCCCCGGGGCCTGGGCAGGTACCCTTGATCTTGGAGGCAGTGGGGGAGTTGCTGAGCATGCGGTCCAGATCCTCCTTCAGGCTCTGGTTCTCCTTCGTGAGCTCCTGGACGCTCCGGGACAAGCTCAGCAAGGCACCGCTCATCTTCTTCTGCCGTTTAAGGCCGATTTTCTTCTCCACTGGAGGCCTGGGAGCAACAAGACCCAGCGGGTAAGGTTCAGGTCCTGAGCTGGCCTAACTCACACCCCGAGTGAGGGGCAGGCATTCGGTGGCCGGGGCGCTTAGGGTGTCCTGAGCATGAATGTGTGCGGGTCACGGGGAAGGCGGACTGCGGACCCCAGTCCAGAGGACTGTCACTTGGACAGAGGTCCACTCCGCTCACGGGCATGCCTGTCTAACACGGGACCACGTCCAGTCGTCAGCGACAGACGGAGCAGCGTCCCAGAAGAGCCGTGGAGGGGTCCCGGCCCTCCCGCTCCATCAGTCCTGTTCTTGGACAGCTGCTCTGATCTCGCCCGCTCCTCTGCAAAGCCTGAAGTGCGGGCGACGCCGGCTGGTCACAGACTCCTCATTTGCCAAGTCGTCTGCTTGCTCAGTCGTCTGTGAGCCCCGGGCCGCCGCCTCGTGGGGCCCCCATGGCCACCCAGGGCGGAGGGGAGGAGGCTCTGAGTCTCTGGGAGGCCGCTCCCGGCGGCGGGACAGGCGCTGCCCGCGTCTGCTCTCATATCCGCTCTCAGCGGGGCGGGCCACGAGGCCTCTCCGCTTCTGGGCTGACTTCCCCACTCTCCCCGGGCCCCACGGCAGATCCAGCACCGGGAGGAGCTGAGACGCGGCTCCGGGGACCACAGGCGTCAGGGCTTTGCTCAGGCTGAGCCGAGGCGCGGCGGGTCGCGGGCTCAGGGCTTGTGAGCTAACAGCGGGCACGAGGTGAGGCGCCTTTAGACAGAAACCCGGGGAGGCGGGCTGTGCGCGGGCCGGGTGATGGGACAGCTGACCAGAGGGTGTTGGGGTGGAGCCTGTGCTTCCCCGGGGGTGGCGGGCCATCACTCGCCAGTTCACACTCGAGGGCACGTCACAGAGCACAACGCCACCCCCCATGGGCATCCACTGCCAAGTCCGCTGGCCCCCTCCACTGCCCCCCCTTAAGCTACTGCTGCTGCTGCTGAGCCACTTCAGTTGAGTCCGACTCTGTGCGATCCCATAGACGGCAGCCCACCAGGCTCCCCCGTCCCTGGGATTCTCCAGGCAAGAACACTGGAGTGGGTTGCCATTTCCTTCTCCAATGGATGAAAGTGAAAAGTGAAAGTGAAGTCGCCCAGTCAGAGTACGACTCCTAGCAACTCCATGGACTGTAGCCCACCGGGCTCGTCTGTCCATGAGATTCTCCAGGCAAGAACACTGGAGTGGGTGCCATTGCCTTCTCCAGGGGATCCTCCCGACCCAGGGATCGAACTCACTTCTCCTGCACTGGCAGGTGGGTTCTTTACCGCTGAGCCGCCTGGGAAGCCCAGATGGTCAGTATCTGTCAGTAATTCACAGCGGAGGCCGGTGACATGACCGAGTCTGTGACAACTGACCCCTCCTTCCCTGACCCGCTGAGAGCCTGGCGTCATCCGGGGACACGGGACAGGGAAGATGTAAGAGGTGAGGAAACGGCTCGTCTCTCCCAGTCAACGGACTTGGCAAGACGAACCTGTACTCGGTCCTAAATGTCTTCCTAAAAGGAAGATCTGCTTTGAGAGTGTTTTCTGCTTCTAAGCTGGAAGCTGTGAGGCAGGACCACCAGTGGAAGCCCAGAGCACCAACTGTGCTGCCAGGGGTCAGAGATGGCAACGGGGAGGGTCCAGTCAACGGACTTGGCAAGACGAACCTGTACTCGGTCCTAAATGTCTTCCTAAAAGGAAGATCTGCTTTGAGAGTGTTTTCTGCTTCTAAGCTGGAAGCTGTGAGGTAGGACCACCAGTGGAAGCCCAGAGCACCAACTGTGCTGCCAGGGGTCAGAGATGGCAACGGGGAGGGGGCATCGTGACGCCCCGGGGAAGGGCACGCACGCTCGAAGCCCGAGCGCAGCTGGGAGCCCCAGACCCAGGGTGGGGTCCGTGCTCCACGGAGGGGGCGCCCCCACTCTGCCAGCCGCTGAGCGTGCAGACAGCAGGCAGAGCAGGGCTCCCAGACAGACAGACAGGCACACAGAGGGTCGTACCGCTTTCCTGTCGACTCGGAGCTTGCCAGGAGACCATGGAGACGGTGAATCTGAAAACACAAAGTTGAAACGCGGTTAACACAAAACGGGCACCAAGGAGACTCTCCTCTGAGAAAGTGAGTCTCTGTGTCAGCCCGGTGGCAGGAAGTTAGCACTAAGTTGTTGATCTGAGTTCCGGTCAAGATGAACTAGAAGGGGAGGGTCCACACTGCAGCCGGGGGGACACGCACCTCCTCGTAGTACGTCTCCATGGCGACTCGCATCTCCTCCAGGTTCGTGGTCTTCACATCAGTCTGCAGTTTGCTAAGAACCCAAGGTCAGAGTTCATGGGGCAGTGCCAGGCGAGCGAAAGGCAAAGTCGCTCAGTCGAGTCTGACTCTGCGACCCCACGGCCTATACAGTCCACGGGATTCTCCAGGCCAGAGCACTGGAGTGGGCCTTTCCCCTCTCCAGGGGACCTTCCCAACCCAGGTCTCCCGCCTAGCAGACAGATCTACCAGCTGAGCCGCCAGGGAAGCCCAATACTGGAGTGGGTAGCCGATCCCTTCTCCAGTGGATCTTCCCAACCCAGGGATCGAACCAGGGTCTCCTGCACTGCGGGCGGATTCTTTACCAACGGAGCTTCCAGGGAAGCCTGAGGGGCCTCCAGCTGGTGGGTGGCTTGCACAAAGCCCACCAGAGAATTCTCACACCTACAGGGCCCTTCCAGGTTGGACCAACCACCCTCCAGACTGAGGTAAAAGGCCTCCTTCGGGGGATACTCTTTGCTAATAAGACAGTGTCTTTAAAACCGGAGTAATGTGAAGAAAGACCTCAGGGTTAGAAAGGACAAGTCGTCTTTGGGGAAGGTAGGCGAATGATTATTTTTTAAAGGAAAGAGAACCATTTTTTTTCCCCTTGTACTGTCTATATAATTCTCCTCATTCTCAGCACTTAACAGACTTAGAGAAAAGGCTCTACAGAGAAACGAAGACTAAGTCACTGATACAGTTTAGGGTTCTGAGACAGAAGAAATCAGTAAATCATAAAGTCTTTTTAAGGCTTGTAATTCTGCGAGAAACAAAGGAAGACTGGGTCTATTGTATAAAGAGGATACCTAGGGCAACAGAAAGTGAAAACTCAGATTTCCTTAAATAAACTCGAACACACCAGGAAAGGCTCCCCTCCGGGATAAAAGAGCAGGAAAGAAACTGTAGCTGCTCTAAAAACAGCACAGGACCTGCGGGACAGCGAGAGGCAGCCTGGGGAGGTGTCCAGGCAGCAAGAAGTCAACACTGGAGACGAGAGGTGATCACAGGAGGCGAGGAGAGAAGGCGCTTCTTCAGAGAAACGGAAGCGAGGAGAGAGAGGGGAAGAGAGCATTGCTCCTCGGTGGTGTCTGGAGGAGGCCACTGCTCAAGCTTTGGTGGCAAGCGAGGCCAGGGCGTGGGCAGGGGAGGGGTGGGACGGCAGGCGTGGACACTGGGCTGGGAGCAGGACGGGTGTGCGCGCCCAGCTGGCCCCCGGGCAGGGCCCCCCAGCACCCCCAGCTCCCGGGC